>BLSH010353264.1:1094375-1111157 GCA_018402905.1 Glandirana rugosa | reverse complement strand
CGACACCAAAGGTTTCGCTTGTTTTAGGAAAGAACATAATTCTCTCCATACCTGAGGTCTCTATCTCTGTAATAAAACGGTGACATGTTTAGTACTCATTCTGGAGTAGACCTTATACGTCAAGTCAAAACCCGTGGTCAAGAGTTTTTCCTATAGACCCTTGACCTCTTTCACGTCTTTTCCCGTTGCTTTGACTATTCTCCGTACCTCCTCGTGTCGATACTCCTTTCTAATCTCCTTTACATTAAATAAGAGACAACTCTTCTCCTCTAACTCCCCCCTATACTAGTTGTACATGTTTATGTATTCTCCAGGTATATCACTTGAACATTGGTCACAACGTCGCACGACCGCGCAATTGTCAGTTAAAGTGACGCAGTGCCGAATCGCAAAAAGGGCTCCGGTCCTAAAGCTGGAAATCCTTCCGGGGCTGAAGTGGTTAAAGTGAATAACTAACCTGGTTACAAGTTCACTATATGGACCTCTTATGTATTTGTACATGTTGATCATATCCCCCCTCAATCTCCTCTTCTCAACAGAGAATAAATTACATTTCCTCTAATCTTTCCTCATAGCTGTGCTCCTCCATGCCTCTTATCAGTTTCGTTGCCCTTTTCTGCACTTTCTCCAGTTCCCAGATATCCTTTTTGAGAACTGGTGCCCAAAACTGAACTGCATATTCCAGATGAGGTCTTACTCATGATTTGTACAGTGGCAAAATAATGTCTCTATCTCTGGAGTCCATACCTCTCTTAATACAAGAAAGGATTTTGTTCGCTTTGGAAACCACAGCTTGGCATTGCATGCCATTATTAAGCTTATGATCTACCAAAACCCCCAGATCCTTCTCCACTATGGATTCCCCCAGTTGTACTCCCCCTAGTATGTATGATGCATGCATATTCTTAGCCCCCAAGTGCATAACTTTACATTTATCAACATTAAACCTCATTTGCCACACAGTCGCCCAATTAGACAGTGCATTGAGGTCTGCTTGTAAGTTGGAGACATCCTGAAAGGGCATTATTCCACTGCATAGCTTAGTGTCATCTGCAAACACTGAAATGGTACTTTTAATCCCAGACCTTATATCATTTATAAATATATTGAAAAGTGAGGGTCCCAACACTGAACTTTGGGGTACACCACTGATAACTTTAGACCATTCAGAGTAAGAATCATATGACCACCCATAGAAGAGAGGGAGCTGTGTCTGTGTCTGTTCTGCATAAACGGAGCAGACATGGACCAGCCATTTGCCCGCTCAGCGGGGATCAGCAGACAGATTCCCTGCTGAGCAGGCAGACTCAAAGGTAGCCCACGCAATGTGTAAGGGGCCTTAATTGGAAGCCCATGTGACTGAGTGACAACACAGGAGGAAACATATGAGGGGGTGTCTACTTATAGGGGTTTATTTAGTAAAGGGTAGGCAGATCACTTTGTCAGGTAAGTTGCCCTTTGCAAGGAAATTTGCCCCAGAGATTAATGAGTGTTGTGAAATTTCACTATGCACAGAATGCCCAATCACATGCAAGGAAAAAAGAGATATTAAAAATGTTTGCTTCCATCCTATGATGTTGTGGTGGCAAGTTAAAGGAGTGCCCGATATCCGATTACAAGCAAAATGAAGGTTAATCAGTTGTCGCTTTATTGAAAGTTGCAAAACATGATAAAGCCAACGTGTTTCGGGGTTACAAAGACTCCCCCTCCTTCTGAGTTGCTGCTGTATGTTAATGGTGAGTGAGAATGTAACCCAGCCGGTGTATCTGTGACACCAAAAAGGAGAAAGTTGCTGTGTAAATCCGGCAGTGACAGAATAGATCTGCTGAAACGTGTTGGCTTTATCTTGTTTTGCAACTTTCAATAAAACGACTTATTAACCTTCATTTTTCTTAATATCGGATATCGGGTGCTACTTTATCTTACCACCACAAGTTCTTGAGGAAACAACCTTGAGGCCGTACCCAGAGGTAGCAGCCCAAGCCCCTCAAAAGGGCTTACCGCCACCTTTCTATCCACTTGGCCCGGATTTATCGGGAGTGAACACTCCCACCCCGGTCCCACTGTCACCCACTCACAGGCCCTCAGCTGAGCAAGTCACTCCAGCACGTTCTTCAACCTTCAAGAACCTTCATCCTATGATGGAAGTCAGCAGAGCTTCACCTCATCCGATAAGGTCTGGGGCAAATTCCCTTGCAATGTGCAACTTCCCTTCCAGAGTAAACAGCCAATATGCCTTTAGTAAATCAATTCCATAGGAGCTGATTTATTAAAAACAAATACACTGTGCACTTTGCAAATGCAGTTGCTCCAGAGCTTACTAAATGAGGTAAGGCTTCACTTTGCAAAGAGTGTCCAATCACGTGCAAGGAAAATAAAAGAAAACAGCATTTTTGCTTCCACATGATTGGATGATGGACGTCAGCTAAGCTTATGTTCATTTACTAAGCTCTGGAGCAACTGTGCTTGCAGAGTAGAGCTGCACTTTGCAAAGTGCACCGTCTTTTTGCTTTTAAAGCGGTTGTCTACCCTAAAAAAATAAAAAAATAAAATAAAAACCTGCAAGACAATAGCATAATGAGCTAGTATGCACCGCATACTAGCTCATTATGAAATACTCACCTTGAAACGAAGATCCAACCGGGCTGCTCGGTCCCCTCTATGGGAGCGGACATCTTCCCACGGATCTTGCTTCCGGGTACGCGGCTCCGGCGCTGTGACTGGCCAGAGCCATGAGACATCACTCCTGCGCATGCGCGTGGGACCCGTTTTTCCCGGCACTAATGCCGGGCCTTTGCCGGGACATACACAGCGCATGCGCCGGGACATAAACGGCGCATGCGCTGTAATGACACACTGAATTAGAAATGGAATATCTTCTAAACTGTATAGGTTTAGAAGATATTCATTTAACCACTTCAGCCCCGGAAGGATTTCACACTTTAGGACCAGAGCCCTTTTTGCGATTTGGCACTGCGTTGTTTTAACTGACAATTGCGCAGTCGTGCGACGTTGTACCCAAACGCAATTTGCGTCCTTTTTTTCCCACAAATAGAGCTTTCTTTTGGTGGTATTTCATCACCGCTGCATCATTTCTGATCACCGCTATAAACAAAAGAAGAGCAACAATTTTGCAAAAAAACCCAAATTTCTTACTTTTTGCTAAAATACAAATCCAAAAAAAAAAAAAATACAAAAAAAACATATTTTTTCATCAGTTTTGGCCAATTTATATTCTTCCTCATATTTGTGATAAAAAAAAATCGCAATCGGCGTTTATGAATTGTTTTGCGCAAATGTCACCGCGTTTACGGATGATGAGAATTAATTTCTGGGGTTTTTATTTATTTATTTATTTTTACTAATAATGGTGGCGATCTGTGATTTTTAGCGGTACTGCAATATTGGGGCGGAAATGTTGGACCATTTTGACACTTTTTTCGGACCATTGGCATTTATACAGCGATCAGTGCTATAAAAATGCACTGATTACTGTGTAAATGCCATTGGCAGTGAAGGGGTTAACCTGCAGGGGGCGCTCTAAGGGTTAACTGTGTTCCCTGGGCGTGTTCTAACTGTGTTTGGGCTGCCCTAGCAGGGGAAGGGAAGTGATCACAGCTTCCATATACAGGAAGGCTGTGATCACAGCCCTTCCCCCTCTCACAGAACGGAGGTCCATGTTTACTTACACAGACCTCCGTTCTTTCACTCCGGGGGGGCATCGTGGGTAGCCTCCGGCGGCGCGCGCGCGCTCACAGTGCGCGATCTCGCAGCCGCCGTCGTATGACGGCGGTTTGCGTTATCGAGCCACTTTGTCGCAAGTGGTTAACCTACAGGTAAGCCTTATTCTAGGCTTACCTGTAGGTAAAAGTAAACAAAATGGGTAGCCAACCGCTTTAATAAATCAACCCCACAGTGCCCACTGGCAGCACAGGTGAGATTGGGAAACATGGACACAGTATTGTCACCCCATAACCCTGAACAAGGACCTTCAGAGTAGGATGGCTGGGTATTATTATAATGAAAGCTTCAGATTTAAAGATAGTAATCACGGTTCTTGCAATTAGAGTAATATGATACAGCTTATATGAGATGTTGGTGATTAAGTTTATATCTACTTTAACACAAATAAAGTGGCGCCATCCTGGCAGCGATGACTGCACCACAAAGGCAGCCAGACAGATATACAAATTATTTGTCAGTTATTACGTTTTATTGCATGTTTAGCTGTTTGCCTGGAGTTCAGTTTTAATAATCTGCCTGTCTCTAGTAATAGTCTTGGGAAAGATCTCTTTGGGTTCTAGCTCCAAACCTACCTGTCTATACTCACTCCCATGTACAAAGGTCTTGGCCTACATACATGCAGAATTCTTTACTATTTCATTCCCTTTGTGCTTATAGTGGAATTTTTGCACCTCCTTCAATAGAATGTAATACTGCTTGAGGTCGAGTGGAGCTTACTGTTTTTGAAGTCAAGGGCAAAGAAAACATCTTGTCAGCTTGTATGCATTAAGTCAGTCCCCACTGGACAGGTTAGTCCCCTCTGCCAGGCCTGTGAAGAAGAGCAACAATAACAGTTCACTAATCTTTACCCTAAACTCTTTATGGTCCGGTTCATACGATCAGGCACCAATTAACTTGGCGTTAAAAGATGTCACGGGAAACTGTAACATTCTCACAGAGTGTCTCGGTGTGGGAGATGAGAAACACCTACAGGCTGCATTAGAAAGCAAGTCAAATGAGCCTTATTTAGACAATGTGATGCTCAACACCGGATTATGTTACAAGCTTAATTATGTCCTCTATAAATGAATTAAAAGTTAACTGTCTATTGCCTGAATGCTGATGGGCTAGAATCAGCCACATACTGTAGATTTTTAAAAAAAAGAAAAAAGTAGCAGTGCTTTAGGTAGAAGAAAGTTAGATTTACCTTCATATTTCATACTAATATTTCCAACCATCACATTTTGCAGGTAACAGAAAGGTAAAGATGCTTAAAGCTGTAATAAACCCCCAAACAAAAATGTATTATATTGCAGTTTAGCAATCATTAGATGTGAATTATTTATTATATTTTTCCTGCTTTTTTTTCTTTTAACTGCTTCCGGACCACCGTTGCGGCAGGGTGGCCCGGTTGCGCAAAAGAACGTCCCTGTATGTTGTTGTCTCTTCCTGAGTCTGGGGCTCTTACGTGCGCCGCCGGCGACCTGCTCCCACTGTGATTGGACACAGCGGGAGCCAATCTGCGGGTTTGGTGAACGCAATGTCTGCCAGGACCCGCTGATCGTTGACAGGAGAGGCAGAACGGCGGTCTGCCTATGTAAACAAGGCAGAGCGCCGTTCTGTCAGAGAAGAAGATAGAGATCTTGTGTTTCTGCTAAGCAGGAACACAGATCTCTATCTTAATCCACTAAAAGTGATTGTAAAGTCTGTTTAAAAAAAAAAAAATAACAAACATGTTATACTCACCTCTTCTGTGCAGTTGGTTTTGCACAGAGCAGCCCTGATCCTCCTCTTTTTGGGTCCCTCTTCTGCTCTCCTGGCCCTTCCCTCCTATCGAGTGCCCCACAGCCAGCAGCTTGCTATGGGGGCACCCAACCTGAGTCACAATTCTGTGTATCCATTCAGACACGGAGCCCTGACCCAGCCCCGCTCCCTCTCTCCCCTAATTGGCTAACTGACTTTGATTGGCAGGAGCCAATGGCGCTACTCAGAAGGAGAGTCCTGGATGGCTAAGACACTCATGAATATTTGTGGAGAGAGAGGGGGCTCAGGTAAGTAATTAGGGGGTGCTGGGGAGGCTACTGCACACAGAAGGTTTTTTATCTTAATGCATAGAATGCATTGGGATAAAAAAAACCTTCTGCCTTTATAACTCCTTTCCCCCAGACAGTTTGAAAGCACTCCCTATGAGCACACTTAACCCTTTGATCACCCCTGGCGTTAACTCCTTCCCTGCCAGTGTCATTAGTATAGTGACAGTGCATTTTTTAGCACTGATCACTGTATTATTGTCACTGGTCTCCAAAAAGTGGCACTTAGTGTCAGATTTGTCCGCCACAATGTAGCAGTCCCGCTAAAAATAGCTGATTGCTGCTGTTACTAGTAAAAATAAAAATGCTTTTAAAATATCCTATAGTTTGTAGACGTGATAATTTTTGCACAAACCAATCAATATACACTTATTTTTTTAACCAGAAAATATATACCAGAATATATATTGGCCTAAATTGATGGAGAAATTACATTTTTTTTATTGGGTATGTTTTATTGCAGAAAGTAAAAAATATAGTTTTTCTTCAAAATTGTTGGGTTGTTTTTTTTGTTTGTAGTGCAAAAAATAAAAACCGCACTAGTGATCAAATACCACCAAAAGAAAGCTCTATTTGTGGGGAAAAAAGGACATAAATTTCATTTTGGGTACAGTGTCCCATGAACGCGCAATTGTCATTTAAAGTGCAGTGCCGTATCGCAAAAAATGGTCTGGTCATAACGGGGATGAAACCTTCCGAAGCTGAAGTGGTTAATTAAATCTGTAAATTTTCACCTTTAATCATTTAACCTCCAGAAGATTTGCCCCCCTCATGACCAGGCCATTTTTTGCGATATGGCAGGATCTGGGGGTTTTGGTAGATCATAAGCTTAATAATGGCATGCAATGCCAAGCTGCGGTTTCCAAAGTGAGCAAAATCCTTTCTTGTATTAAGAGAGGAATGGACTCCAGAGATAGAGACATTATTTTGCCCCTGTACAAATCATTAGTAAGACCTCACCTGGAATATGCAGTTCAGTTTTGGGCACCAGTTCTCAAAAAGGATATCGGGGAACTGGAGAAATTGCAAAGAAGGGCAACCAAACTAATAAGAGGCATGGAGGAGCTCAGCTATGAGGAAAGATTAGAGGATCTGAATTTATTCTCTCTTGAGAAGAGGAGATTAAGGGGGGATATGATCAACATGTACAAGTATATAAATGGTCCATATAGCGAACTTGGTGTTGAGTTATTTACTTTAAGGTCATCACAAAGAACAAGGGAGCAGTCTTTACGTCTAGAGGAAAAAAGATTTAATCGCCAAATACGGAAAGGTTTCTTCACAGGCCAGCACGGTAGATTGCTTTAAAAAAGACCTGGATTCTTTCCTTAATGTAAATAATATAACTGGGTTCTAAGATTTTTAGGTAAAGTTGATCCAGGGTGAATCCAATTGCCTCTCGGGGGATCAGGAAGGAGTTCCCCCCCCCCCCGCTATAGCAAATTCGATCATGTTTTGATGGGGTTTTTTTGCCTTCCTCTTGATCAGCTGTGGGTGAAGGATTGTATATGGGATTGTATGGTTATATATCATTTTTCTGGTTTTTTTTTTTTGTTGGTTGAACTAGATGGACTTGTGTCTTTTTTCAACCTGACTAACTACCGGTATGTAACTATGCTGCTCTTTCGTTGTCCAGTCAGAAGGCTTGAGTGGCGAGATGATGCCACTCTTAAGTAGTGTCATCCACCTGGCTGTGTAAATCTGACGATTTAATGGATAGAAATACAAATACTTTGACAGGTAAAACCATTTCATTATGCAGTATGTTTTTAATATGTGTATTTCCTGTACTTATTTATGTTCAGCTTAAACTAAATTTGTAGTAGTGAATTCTATGGTGTGTTTTTGAGCATTTCAATTTAGGTCACCGGAAATATATAGAATTCTATTTTATATTTTAAAGAAGACTTAATATTTGGTTGTATGTAAATAGAACTCACTATATAGACAATATACAACAAGAGATATAGATGATATCTTCTTCTTGCTGTATTTGCCCAGCTATGTTAGTCTTGCCTGCAGCCTTATGTAACCCGTGGCTACATTCGTACAGAATGCCTTGCCAGGTGCGCACTGCCTTCGGCTGATACAAGCACAAACTTCATTTCATTGCGCATAGTTTGCTTGTCAGTCAGTCAAGGACAGTACTGGAGCTGAACTGAATTAAATAGAGAGGCAATTACTACTAATAAATACTAATACTATACTGATAAATAGAAGCAAAATGGACAGTCACAGATCAATATGACATCCTTCCTGGATGTCGTCTGCTGCTTGACCTTTGGTTATTGGCCACATCCTGTACATCTATTTATACTCTGTTTATGCCCAGGAGGTAGGAAAACCCAGTGCAGGCCAGAGGTGATGCAGAGGATAGAATTTAGATTCTGAACAAATTTAGTAGTAAGTCGAGATTCATTTATCTCATTTATCTTATTCTGGGTGGTGAAAGTAAGATGACCCATAGGCCATTTGAGCTTGTTCTGGACTGCTGGATCACAGGATATCCACATTGACAAAGTTCTGTGACACAGCACAATGATTTCCTTACTAAAATGCATAATTTGTCATTTTTTTATCTCTCGAAATATTAATATGCTTACAACAAATATACCAGAAAAAGAGCGTCTCCTTAAATAATAATCATAATAGCAAAACACTTATGTTCAATTATATACTTGATATATAAAGAATATTCTTATAAATTATTAAACAATCACTCTACATTAAAAATATCAATCTTGAACAGTAATAACTAAATGTTAACTGGTAAGGGGCCATAAACCCCTTCTAAGAGACGGGTTACTAGGTACCTATATTACTCCTGATTCTCCTTATAAAAGTAATATAGAGATGACAAATGATGTCGCAATGTAACTAGAGGTCATTACGAATCGCAAAGAATATAAATATGTTTTCTCGAGCACAAATAAGTTTATTATTACTTCTCTCCCCTCTTCTCTATTCCCCTTCTCGCAGTTTATGTAATTCCATATATAATGCTGTAACGTGGTCTCTTACATTGATACACTGTTATGTACTGTTCCTTTCAGTATGCTCAATAAAACTTTATGGAATTAAAAATATAAATCTTGAGTGAACCATAAATGGTTAAAATTTTTAATTCATAAATCATAAATAAAAGGAATACATCTGTTGATATATAGATACATATAATTGTGATAACGTTTGTTACTACTGTAGCTCCCCTATAGTAATAGGTGCTGTGTAGATTTTTGTTAGGAGAGGCAAATTTATTCAGGCCTGACTGTTGTGCAGGCCTGATTGTTTTGGTTCTGGGCAGGGGAGTGGCCCAGGGAGAGCTGGAAATTGCAGAAAGGAACAATCCTTGGGTACTCCTCCTCCAGGTCCTGGAAAAGGGGATGGAAAAGGAGGTGTAACTTTCTGAAGTATGTTAAGGAGTCCTGACCAATCCCCAATCTGGATTTGCAGGGGGCAGGCCTCCTTAAAGCGGTTGTCTACCCTCTATACACATTTGTACCTACAGGTAAGCCTATAACAAGGCTTACCTGTTGGTAAAATGAATATCTCCTAAACCTGTACAGTATAGGAGATATTCCACTTGCATGCAGCCGCTGACGTCACGCAGTAATGTCCCGGCGAAGGCCTGGTGCATAGAGCCGGACCCTGCCGGAAAGTCGGCCAGAACGATAGGCTCCTGTGCGCATGCGCGGGAGTGACGTCTCATGGCTCCGGCCGCTCACAGTGCCGGTACCACGAACACAGAAGAATCCCCACAAGGAAGATGTCCGCTCCCTCCAGGGCACCCTGCAGGAGCTTCGTTCTGAGGTAAGTAGTCCATAATGAGCTAGTATGTGGTGCATACTAGCTCATTATGCCTTTCCCTTACAGTTTTTTTTTTTTCGTTAGGGTAGACAACCGCTTTAAATACTGTGGTCTGCCCAGCTGGGGGGAGGAGAAACTCGGGTGGAAGAGTGGAGATGTTGCAGAGGTTGCGGAGGCAAGGGAGCCCCCAGTCTGGGGGGGTGACCTTAAGGCCTGGGAGCTCGGGTGCAGCCAGGAGGAGAAAGGAAAGATCCTGGAGCAGCACAAGGGAGCAGGAGAGCAACAGAGAGGCTACAGGAAAAGACTCTTTAAAGGATCCACCGGTGTTGTTGTCGGTGAGTGACATACCTGGGAGTTGGAGAAGAAGACTGGAGCAGGCTGGGAGGATACAGTCTGTAAAAGTCAGATGAGCCAGTCAGGGGAGTGATGTCCTGCTGACAGTATTGTAGACCTCACTATGTGCTAGCTAGGGTGGAGGAAGATGTAATGGAGGTCTGATAAATTTCCCTTCAGGCCTCACCGTGGAGAAGCAAGAGTTGTGCAGGAGAGAAGTGAAGGTGTATAACGGTCAGCAAGTGTGAGTGCTGGAGGAAGAAGGAGTGTATATACGGAGGTGTATATATTACGGTCGGATCTCTTGATTCACTGGGAATCCCACAGTCATCCCTACCCCATCCAAGTTTATTCCCCTAATAAACAACAAAAAACAAAGTACCGGCCTGTTCCGTGACTCCAGATGCAAGGAAAAATGTGTGATTGAGGACAGAGTGACAGGTGAACCACATCTACCAGCCATCCCTAAGGGGCTATTGGCTACACTACAAAAGTACAAAAATCAAAAGTGTAAAAAGTCCATAAAGGAGTGCTGGAAAAAGTGCTCAGTGCTCACTGTAAACAGTAAATTTCAAATTTGCACCAAAGGTGCCTATGAGGTAATGCAGCCTCTTACCGGTCCAAAATGATCTCAGATTATAGTGATCATTAAAGCTTGTGTGGTGTCCAGGGAGCCGACACTCACAGCCACAAATTGCCATTCAGATCCATGACACCTCCAGATAAGACAGACAGCCCAGTATCCGCTATGTACTTAGCCTCTATCCACACTCTCCAGATAAAATCCAACACACAAAATTGTAAGCATAAAAAGGGGATTTCATAGCGCAACATGACTAATAATATGCATGTATTAAAGTAGTATTGCGCTTACAGGAACTTACAGTTATAGCAAGCATTCAGCCAGACAGTTTGCAAAAAGAACCTCAGCCACAGTGTCATCTGAGCAGCTTTGGCGTGAGGACGTCACAGACCTGACTCCACCCAACACATTTCCCTCTATTAAGCATCTTCAGGGATTGGAGAACAATTGTTCACTGTAAAATAAAGTGCACAAACCAAAAAAGATCTCAGTTTTCATCTTAGTTTGGCCAAAAATAGTGGAACTGGCTCCTATGACAAAACTCATCTGGCCTTGTCAGCTCTTGCTCACAGGGCCACCCAGAGCTTACATTTATGCTGATTCAGAAGGGATTGGCAGAATCTTGAGAGGTGTATGACCAGTTTAACTCTAAAGTTGGCCATACACGGAACGAATTTCATGCGGTTCCTGCAAAATTCACTCAGTGGATCACTCTGCTGACCATCTCCTGCCCGACATCCCTTGATTGAGCTGGGCTGAAAATTATGAGCTGAACAGCACCCGCATTCAACCACATGCAGGTGCTGTTCAGGTATTCTGACAGGGGATCGCTGTGAAAATACAATAGCTGCAGCGGCAGATTCTTTCATCTGTGCTGTGTAGCATGGATAGAGGGTCTGTTGGAAAAAATCTATGTGTATGGCTGTGGCGATTGGTGCTAATTATTTTGGGGGCGGCAAACAAACTTGCCCCCCTCACTCGCACCACTGTCGCCACCCCCACCCCCTGTGGGAGACAGACGGGAAGGAAGTGGTGATCAGAGGCCTTACCTTAGGAGCTTGTCGGGAGAGCCGGGGCTTCTCCTGCCGGCCAAACAGGAAGTGGGTCCTGAAACCTGATTGGCCAGGAGTCCTAAGACTTCCTGGCCAATAAGGTCTTAGGACTCGCCTCCTGATTGGCCAGGAGGATAATCAGGAAGACAATAGCGAATATTAATTCACTATTGTCACACAACTGGGTGTTGAGGTCATCCTTTTTGAAGCCAATTAGAGCCTCAGGCTCTAATCATATGCTTCAAATAAAACCCCATTGAAATCCATGCGTCCAGTGCCCTGTGTGTAGATTAGGGGCCAGGCGCATGGATTAGGGGGGCGGCATCCCTGCGCCCATTATGGACGGGCCGCCACTGGTGTATGGTCAGCTAAAAGTGGTTCTAAAGGCTGAAGATTTTTTACCTTCATGCATTCCATGTATGGAGGTAAAAAACCTTCTGTGTGCTTGCGCCCCCCCCAGGCCCCCCTAATACTCACCTGAGCTCCCTCTCAATCCAGCGATGTGCATAGAAGCCTCAGCTGTCCCAGGTCTCTCTCTCTTCATTGGCTGAGACATAGCCATTGGCTCCCGTTGCTGCCAATCACAGCGAGTGAGCCAATGGGAAGAGAGTGGGGGGGAGGGCGAGGTGGGGCTGAGCTGCGGCTCCATGTGTCTTATGGCTGCATAGAGTGTGGCTCACCAGTGAGCACACATTAGTGCCCACTTAGCAAGTGGCTTGCTATTGGGGGCACTGGTCAAGGGGGAGGAACGAGGAGCGCCAACAAGGGACCCAAGAAGAAGAGGCTCAGGGCTGCTCTGTTCAAAACCATTGCACAGAGCAGGTAAGTTTAAATATGTATATTTAATTTTTTTGTTTAAACTATGCCTTTAATATCACTTTAATAAAATAAATTGGTGTCATCCTCCTAGCTGTTTTATTTGGAAGAAAACAGGATTACAGATCCTTTCCTAGATAAGACAGGTAATATATGTGCATTTCAATTGTGTCTTTATCTGTTTGCATTGCGTTCAGAATTTTATACTTCTGTCAGGTGCACCAGATTTGCATTAAAGACTGTATTCAATAAAAACATTTAAGTCAGACAATGGTGCATCTGATAAGGGGCTAATGTAATACTTTGTTACTTGGACACAACATGGCTATTGATGTCTGTTTTTTGTCTGCAGCTGAGCATTATGGGAGTGGATAGTGGTTTTTGGGTCTTGCATTCTCTCTTTACACAATTATTATCCAGAGCATGCTGACAGCTGCACCCTCTTCCCACATTCCCTCTACACCCCCCACCCCTTTCCTTCTACTATATCTTACAACTTGACAGCCACGAGACAGAGCAACATTAAAATCACAGGGTCACCAAATGAAATTCCACTATGACTGCCAAAATCCTCATAGAGTGCTGCAAGAATGCAGAGCCAGCCTGTACACTCATAAAGTGCGCCCCACACAATCAGGGTCTGTTCTTAGTCATAGAGTTTCTTCTCTTTACTGTTAGAATCCATCTTTAACATGCCGCCCTGTTTAATTCAATTGCATGGTTTATAATTATATTAACAGGCTTGGAACAACAGAAAAATAGTCTGTCAAGCATGTTCTTCAGTCAGAAGAGATATCCAGTGGACTTTTAATTGGCAGAGATATATGTCTGGACAGAGCACAGTGGCACATTGAACAGCTGCTCAAAAGATCCCAACACAAATCTCATAATATTCATAATTGAAGGATTGCTGAGGGCAGGGTGGTTGCAAATAAGCCCATTGATTCTGGAAAGGTCAATGATGAGGCCATCTGTAATGTCCTACAAACAATGAGGTTATTAATTCAAGAAATAATTGTATTATTTATTTAATTGAAGAGGGCAGCATACTGGCACACTGGCTAGCCCACAGTGAATTTACTTGAGGTGGATCAGTTGCCTACATTGGAGTAATATGAGTTTACTCTAGGTCAGGGTTGTCAAACTCATAGGGGGTAAGGGGTGTCAAACGGGCTGCATCAGTATTATGGTTGACCTCAAAAGGCCGGTTGTATCTGTAAGACTAGATGTACAGAGCACCCCCCCTTACATTAGATGTCAAGAGCCCCTCTGCCATTAGAAGTCAAGAGTCCTCCACCTCCCCTTACATGACAGTGCACCCCCTTTCCTTGTGCTACTGCTTTGGGCAGAGCTGGGAAGCAGAAAGTGCAGGGTTTGGAGGAGGACCAGAAGAGGGCTGGAGTCAGCTGCTGGAGACTGCTAAGACAAGGGGAGGTGGAGATGAAGGGTGCAGGGACTGCACAGGGAGGCACAGGATCTTTAGGAGGAGTTCTGTTCTCCTCTCTGCCGCCAACTCCTGAGACAAGGTGGGAGTAGATATGACGGATGTGCCATAGCTGCAGGAGAGGTACGAGGGCCACATGGGCCTTGTGTTTGACACATGTGCTCTGTGTGTTTTGGGTTTCACTCTGCAGGCAAAACCATTCTGTTTACTGATGTCTGATCCCAGTTCTGCATGAATAGACTTGTATAGCATTAGATTGCATACTCCTCTGGGACAGGTACTTATGTCACTTGTGTACATTTTAAAGCTGAACTCCAGGCTAGAAAAATATATCTTTGTAGTGGGGTCCCCTACACTGCAAAGGTTAAATGCTTATTAAGTCTAGAGGGCACAGGAATATGGAGAAATACTTACCTTATGCATAGCTACAGCAAGCTTTCTCCATCCATGCTAGGCCTCTCCAAGGCACTTTCGTCTGTAGTTTCATGCTTGACTCCAGTGTACATGATGATGCCTTCCATAGTTTGGAGCACAGGGAGAAGGGAAAAGAGGACAGCGCTGAAGCCAACCTGAGTCGGGAGTATGGTAAACAATACAACCCCTTCTGATACCCCTAGAAATAATGAGCATTTAACACTTGAGACATGGGGTGGGTCAAATTGTAGAACCAAAAAATAAAAGGTTAACAAAAATAAAATTGTCAGCTATTTTTGGTTAAGAAAAAGAAGGATTAGAATGAAAAACATTTTAGAATGAAGGTCCACTCTAAAGAGCTCTTTGTTTCTTAAATAGTACCACTATATCTCCACAGATCCCGATGGTGACGCAATGGATAGAAACAGTTAATAATACACTTTTGAGAGAAAAAATGATATGCCACCATAGAAATGTTGTTAAAAACCACATCAGTTGATAAAGGACAGAATAATACAAGTGTAGTGATACAAGGATAAAGTTAGACCCATACAATACGGAGATGATATAGTAGGAGTACAGAGGGAAGACTGAATAGGCCATGGCAGACCAGCTATAGTTATAATTTCTTGTTTTCTTTTTTTTTTTGTTTTTTTTTGTTACTGTTCTGTCTTCACTCCTGGAGGTGAACCTATTGATCCAATATCAATTGACTGACAGACAAAATAAATATGTTAGGATGACAATATAGGGAAATATGTGTGTATACTTTGCTATAACTATATGTGGTATGCCTATATCTGATTGGACTCCGATTAGCATAATGCAAATGTCTGTATATGTTGAATGACGTATGTTATTGGATCATTGTGCATATCAATAAACTCTTTTCTGATTTAAAAAAAAAAATAGTACCACTATATTTACCATATAATGCAGGTAAAAAGGTTATGTGTCCCATTAAATGCTCCATTATGGTGATCAGTAACTGTCGACTTCTGAATTATCTGATGTTCATTCTCATTTTCCAAGCTGACCTCTCAGGGAACCTCCTCTCTCATTATAAACTCCAGCTCTCTTTACCATTGTTCGGCTTTATCTAGGAACCTGGGAGGAAAGGTGACAGTCTTATACTCTTATTTTTTTGCTTTTGCACAAACATTCCTGCGTAGAGCATTGTCTCTCAGCTGCGACTGGAATGAAGGAATATATGTTTTACTCTGTGGTTACTCCAGAACAGCAGATGTTTTTATGTGACTGTAGATGAAACTGATACAAAGTGACAGTTTGAGATGTTTAGAGAGAATGGAGAAGCTCTGTTTTAAAATGGCTAACAAAGCCCCAGCTACAACAAACTAGGCCCAATTCACACCTGAGTGCTTTTTAGCTCCAAGCTCCAGAACACTCAACATCCAAAAAATCCCATGGATTTCAATTGTGCCTGCTTATACACAAGTGTAGTGATCCCTTAAAATTCATGAGCTTCAAAGTTCCAAGAGTTTTGGCCCCAATATTTATTTATTTATTTCAGGTACTTATATAGCGCCATCAATTTACACAGCGCTTTACATATACATTCACATCAGTCCCTACCCTAAATATATTAATAGTAAAAAGGTCAGGTCTGAGCATGTAGGCCCTTTACAAAATAATCTAGAGTGTGTGACTGGCGACAAAGAGAAGGCAAACTTATTAAATACTTTCTTCAGCTCTGTGTATACAAAGGAGCATGGGGAGCTCATGTCCCCGTCGGGTTTGGTAGTGACACAGCCCCAAATGATCCACAATGGCTCAAAAGTGAAATGGTCCAGAAGTATTTAGACAGAATAAAGGTAGATAAAGCACCTGAACCAGATGGCATCCATCCACGGATCCTAAAGGAATTGAGCTCTGTCATTTCAAAGCCATTGTATCTCATTTTTAGGGACTCCTTAATGACTGGAATAGTACCACTGGATTGGCGTAGGGCCAATGTGGTGCCCATATTTAAAAAGGGATCAAAGTCTTTACCAAGTAACTATAGACCTATTAGTTTAACTTCTATAGCTGGGAAGATACTGGAGAGTTTAATAAAAGACCACATAGATGAGTTCTTGTTGGACAAAAATGTTTTAAGCAACAGACAGCATGGATTCATGAAAGACAGAAGTTGTCAAACAAACCTGATTTAATTTTATGAGGAGGTAAGTAAAACCTTAGACAGAGGGGTGGCTGTGGACGTGGTATACTTGGATTTTGCGAAAGCGTTTGACACCGTTCCCCACACACGGCTAATGTGTAAGGTAAAGTCTACAGGCTTGGAAAGATCAATTTGTAAATGGATAGAACACTGGCTAAAAGACCGAATTCAGAGAATAGTGGTTAATGATTCTTATTCTGAATGGTCTAAGGTTATCAGTGGTGTACCCCAAGGTTCAGTGTTGGGACCCTTACTTTTCAATATATTTATAAATTATATCGGGTCTGGGATTAAAAGTACCATTTCAGTGTTTGCAGATGACACCAAGCCTGTCTCTTATA
>BLSH010353264.1:1065639-1094365 GCA_018402905.1 Glandirana rugosa | reverse complement strand
AGGGTATATGTTAAGAAGTGGGTGTCAACTAGGTCTCCTTCCGTTTTTTAGGGTCGTTTCGTACTAGGTTAAACGATATTGCCCCCTTTTTAAGGAAGGACTAAGGGGCTCTCCGTTAGCCTAAGTGGGACCTAGATGAAATGGATATTTACAATCATGGGTCAATATAATAAATGTAATTCCTTTCTTAGGTCCGGAAAAAATTTCGTTAGTTGGCACGACAGGTTTTGGTGGAGACCTCCCTCAGATAAGGTGTAAAAGTGTCGAGAATGACACTCCTTTGGAAAGGCATAAACATCTAATTTAGAAAAAAGGAGATCTGCATCTCTCACGGGGGAACAGGAAACACTACTGGAATTTCATTTATTGAGTTGTGGTTCAAGTGATATACCTGGTGAATATATGAACATGTATAACTAGTATAGGGGGGAATTAGAGGAGAAGAGATCTCTGACTCCCTCCAGAGGTGGTTTTGGACAGCACGGTTGATTGCTTTAAAAAAGGCCTGGATTCTTTCCTTAATGTAAATAATATAACTGGGTACTAACATTTATAGGTAAAGTAGATCCAGGGTGAATCCGATTGCCTCTCGGGGAATCAGGAAGGAATTTTTCCCCCGTTATAGCAAATTGGATCATGCTTTGCTGGGATTTTTTGCCTTCCTCTGGATCAACTGTGGGTGAAGAATTGTATATGGGATTATTTGGTTATATACTGTATATATATGTGTTTTTTTTTTGGTTGAACTAGATGGACTTGTGTCTTTTTTCAACCTGACTAACTATGTACCCTCAAGGAGCTTACAATCTAAGGTCCCTAACTCACATTCATACATACACATACTAGGGTCAATTTAAACAGGATCAATTAACCTACCAGCATGTCTTTGGAGTGTGGGAGGAAACCAAAGTACCCAGAGGAAACACACACAGGCACAGGGATTACATGCAAACTCCAGGCAGTGGTTGGGATTCGAACCAGCGACCCTTTTGCTGCCAGGCAAAGGTGCTATCCACTACACCACTATGCCGTTTTTACTTGTAACTAGCTCTCCATTGGTTAAAAAAGCCAAAAAAATGCTCAAGCCTGAAATGCCTGCAAAAACACTCAAACATGGCTTTTGTAAAATGACCAAAAACACGCAACTCAAGTGTGAATGCAGTTTAACTCTGCATCATATTTTATTATTATTCCAAAAACATAGGGTACCTTGTACACTATCAGATGCTTGTGTAAAAACACATCTTCCCAACTATTAGCGCTTTTAGATGTGTTTGCGTACATATACAGTATTAACCGTTGGTGTCACTATAGCCATAGTAAACCATGTGACTGATAAGGGGGTCCATAATTGTCTGGCTATTCAGTGATTTAGGTTGAGGCAACAGGTTTTTGGAATAAAATCTGAATGAAATTAAAGTTCAACAACAATTTCAGTTTTTTTTTTAAACTTCTCTTTATTAATTTTAACAAAGGGTGTTGCAGAGCACAGAGCCTTCTGGGCATTTCCCGGCTCAAATCATACAAAACATAGAAACAATCTAAAACAAGAACTATAAAGTCAAGCACTCGCCAGTGGACGACCAACTTGCTCAAAGTCAACCAAGTCAACAGAGAAGGGCAATGTGTGGAGTGGAGAGGGATTAGTACACCTGTTAGTTTTTATTGTGGTCTGTGCCCCTGTTAGGGAGAGTCACCCTCTCTATTTGTCCTGCTTACCATTATCAAAGTGAAAGTAAAAGAAATAGCCTAAATGTTGGGTTGCCCCCAGAAAAGTAATAGAGGGGAGATCTTCCAACTGGGAACACTTACTTCTGGTGACCTGGGGGTCCCTAAGGAATTCTCTTGATTTACAGGGATTTCCTCTCACTTCCTGTTTTGGCTATGGGACAGGAAGTTAAGGGAAATATCCGTATTGGGACACAGATGGTGAAAAAAATTGGACAGGGGCTATAACTTCCCTTTCTCTATCCAAAATGAAAAAAAAATGCCTGTAGTTCTACTTTAAGGATAAACTAGTGAATATAGTACCAATAAAATTGTATCTAATCTGACAAGTATAATCAAAGCACAATTCTATATCGTTTCAGGTCATCAAGGAAGCTGAACATAAATAAAGCTGGGAAGACCACTTACAGACATATCAAGTAGTGGTATAAGAAGAATCAAGCCATATATCCCAAATTTTATGAAATTTCTTGGGACAAAACAATTTCAGTTTAAAGCATTAGTTCACCTTTCTTTCACTTTTACTACAAAACCCCCTATGCATTCCAGGACCCCGAACATATTACATACCAATGCTCAGCCAGTAAAAACGTGTTTCCTTATGCCTACATACATCATGCCAAGAGACAAATAGCTCTCTAAGGCACCCAGAAATTAGGCTGTTAACACTTATGAGTCTGGCAAAGCATATAGAAAGATCACTAAATTTATTGAAATCAATGATTTCACTGTAAGGAAAAAAAAACTTCAGGTGGCATATATTTCAAATGGCTGTTCTTTGTCCAGAACTGTCCAATCCAGCACATCCATCCCAAGAGCTGATTGTTGCTAAATTAAAAATTCAAGAACCCCAAAATTTTATGGCAGGATCAGCAGGTGTTAAAGTGCTTGAATCTACAATCAGAAAAAGATTGTACCAATTTAAGCTGCATAGGAGGTATGTTAGGAAAAAACATTTGCTGTCCAAAAAGAACATCTACAGTCTGCCTTTATACATACAGGTGGGGGAGATTTACTAAAACTGGAGCAATCAGCTTCTCACTTCAGCTTGTTCAATTAACTTTTGACAATAAAACCTGGAAGCTGATTGGTTTACAGTATATGCAGAACTGCACCAGTATTGCATGCTCCAGTTTTAGTAAATCCCCTCCACAGTAAACGCAAATGGCAGGCCTTCTGGAAAAAATATGTTGTGGACTGATGAATCAAAGGATAGATTTGTTTGGTCATAGTAACAGTTGACAGCATTTCAAGAGTTAACCTTCATGCCTACTGTGAAGCATGGTGGTGGAAATGGTATGGTTTGGTGTTGAGGGTTTTTCCTTACTTGTCTCTCATGAGCACCTGTGTTGTGGTGGTGATCCTTATGAAGTAGATCTGGGATGAGCCTTTTTTTCTGGGGAAAGACGAGCTGATTTACCTTCTGATCTCTGTGTACCGAGTCCTTGTGGAGGTGACCCTTGAGAAGTTGATGAGCCCTCTTGTTGTGGAAAGATGAGCCGCTATACCTTCTGATTTCTGGTGAGCCCCCAAAGTGTGCACATGCATGCGGTGATCAGTGGTGGAGGACTTTGGTTTTGAAAACATCATAGCTGCTTCAATTTAAAGAGGACTCTTGCACCTTATACATATTGTTGCACTTTTGATATTTTTTGATATTTTTTGCACTAGCACTTTTCCTTATATTTATGTGTATGAGTTTAATGAATTAACTCTAGCGCTGCTTTTTGCTATTACCATTTATAGTAGACTTCTTTCACATGGTTTGGTGTTGCTTTGCTGCTTCAGGGCCTGGACAGCTTGTAGTTCTGCATCATATAAAAGTGTGATTCATAAGAATGTGAGGCCACCTGTCCTAAAGGTGAAGCTGAGCTGGATGTGGGATTTTTTTAAACTTGATAGTCAACCATCAAGGAGAGGCTGAAAAAAAAGACATGGAGGTTTATGGACTGGTCCAGTCAAAGTCCTGGTTTGAGACCCATTGAAATGTTGTGGGGTGATTCAAACTGGTTAATTCATGCAAGGAAACCCACAAACACCTTACAACCTAAAAACTTGCATGGCAAAGTGGTTAAAAATGTCACAGAGTCAATGTCAGAGAATGGTGGGCAGTTAGGTGAAATGCCTACATTTCTGCTAAAGAGGGCAATACCAGCTTCTGTGTAAAGAAAAAAAATAAATTATAACAGTGTTATGATAAGCAACCATTGTCACAGAAGCACTGTTTAGGAGAGTTATTTATTGAAAACCGCAGGCAAGTATAACACATGAAATAATCTTCCCACACATTGTGCCAATGGTGAGGTTGTGAGATACTGTCACCCAGCTCCATGGTATACATTATATGGCAATGCAATGATAGCTTTGTGGTCTGCTGCTACCAACACCAAGCTATGTCGGTATAAAGCTGTGTATAACATGCATAACTCTATAATTATCGTCCTTTAATCTTCTATAGTCTTATAACTAAATTGTAGAAGACAACCCACGGATCAGTAAAATACAGACACAAGCCTGAGAAAACGTACATTTTTTATTTTGGAATGTGACATGATTCAGTCTAGAAATGTCTATTTTTCTAAAAATTGCAAATTATAGTTTTAAATACCCATTCACAAAGCATCGTTTATTTTTTTTAAAGCAACCAAAATAGCAACGCTTAGATCAAGGGTTTTATATTCAAACCAACCAAGCACAGGGCAAGTGAGTTGAAATATAATGGAAATAGAAGGGTAAATACACAGGTGAAATACATATGGAATACATATACATACATTGGATACAATAAGTGTAACCATGGCCCCGTAGCCGTAGGGGTTGCTGGAAGTTGTGGTTCACCTGTCACTCTGCCCTCAGCCACACATGTCCCTGCCTCCGGATTCTGGAAGAACAGGCCGTTACTTTGTTTTTTTTTATTAGGGGATTTAACTTGGATGGGTGAAGGGTAATTATGGGATGCCCCGCAGATTAACAGTTTTTGAATGGGACCTTCTATGTACACTCCAGTATATTCACTTCTCCTCTTCCCCCAGCACAACGCTTGCTTCTCAGTCTACTCTTCTTCCTCCAGCACAACACTTGCTTCTGGCCTAGCTAGTACATGGTGAGGCCTGCTCTTAGTTTAGAAAGGCCTCGGTGACATTATAGGCAGAGACCTTGGGCCCCCTAGTGCAACAAAAATAGAAGTGTGCTATCTAGCCTTGATGGACTACTGCACCCAGCCCATCCTCTTCAGGTCCTGCTAGCCCGCCCGACCGCAATGACCCAACTCCACTGCCCAGTGATTCCACAGTCCCAACTGGCTCTTGCACCCTTTTCAGACTGTCTCTTACCCCAATCTGCCTCTTCCAGTTTCCCAGGGTGTGTATCACTCACCAACACCTGACACTTGTAGTTCCTCTCCTGGAGATCTCCCTGGCACTACTATCTCCTGCTGTCCTTCACTTGCTCTCTCCCTTGTGCCTCTGTTCCAGGATCTCCACTATCCTCTTGGATGCACTGGAGCCCCAGGCCCAAGTTACCTCTAGGTCCTAACAGCCTCCGTACTATTCCATCTCCATCTCTTCCACCCAAACTCTCCTCCCAAACTGGGCTGACCCAGGCATGATTGGAAGTCAGGCCTGACTAAATTTGCCTCACCTAGGTTAGAGGGTGCTACATAAGTCTGCACACCCCTGTTAAAATGGCAGGTTTCTGTAAAAATATGAGACAAAGACAAATAATTTCAGAACTTTTTCCACCTTTAATGTGACTTATAAACTGTACAACTCAGTTGAACAACAAACTGAAATCTTTTAGGTGGAGGGAAGTAAAAATGGAAAACTAAAATAATCTCATTGCATAAGTGTGCACACCCTTAAACTAATACTTTGTTGAATCATCCTTTGATTCTATTACAGCACTCAGTCTTTTTGGGTAGGAGTCTATCAGCATGGCACATCTTGACTTGGCAACATTTGCCTACTCTTCTTTGCAAAAGCACTCCAAATCTGTCAGATTGTGAGGACATCTCCTGTGCGCAGCCCTCTTCAGATCAACCCACAGATTTTCAGTCGGATTCAGGTCTGGGCTCTGGCTGGGACATTCCAAAACATACTGAAGAATTGGCCCCCGAGATGACCTAGGGTGCCTTTTATTCTGTTATTGTGTAGTAACTGGCAGCTCCCTTGCGCATGCGCAGGAGTGATGTCAGTGCAGCACCGCCAATCACATTGCTGGAGCCCGCGCTGTGATTGACCGGAGCCGTGGACCCGGAAGAAGCATGTCGCCGGTCACAGTGGTGTGCCAAGACTGCTGCAACAGCTTCGTTCCAAGGTAAGCATACTAGCTTATTATGCCTTTGTTTGCAGGTTTTTTTGGGGGGGTGGGGGGGGGGGGGTTGACAATCTTAAATCTTCTACTTTTAGGGTTGTTTCACACAGTCTTCAGCTTGTATAAGAGCAGTGTGAACAGCAAGCCTTTACTGTACATAGCATTTACAGAGCTTTTAGCAAGCTTTGTTTAAAGTACCATTCAGCTACAGTTTGTAAATGTTGAAAGAGGATCCTAATGGGAGTGCTCATTGTCACTTTAAACAAGCTGCTAGCAGGCTTCAGCACTACTTGACTATTGTTAAAAACCTGCTGAAGATCTTCCAATAAGATCTGTGTATAACAATTAACAATTCTCGCTCACTTTCAACCACTTTTGATCCACCAGGAATCAAACATGTGATGGAAAGTTATTAAGTTATTACAGAAACTAAAGCCTGCCTGTTTGAATTTTTTTTTTATTCCTGCTGAATTAGCAGAAATTTAGGCCTTGTGTGGCCCATTTGGCACCACCTGACTCAACAAAGGTCAAATGAAAAGCCAAATGAGTTAGGTTGAAAATTGGCAACTGAACAACAATTGCCAACATTCAGATGCAGTTACTGTTTGTGTCAGTCGTGGGTGCAATAATCAGTAGAAATACTCCTCTATCCATGCTGTTTAACGTGGATACATGAACCTATTACAATTTTCTATGTTTTTGCCAGCCATAAAAAAACAGTAAAAAATGTTGCACTTGGTTAAAAAGTCCACAAAGCAGGCAGCCAGCACCAATAGGTATGATTAGACCCACATTCAATAAAAGCAACACAGGGGGTGCACCGCCAATCAGATAGCATAAACAGTGATGAATAAAGTCCAACGATAATAATTGGTTAACTGATGAAAGAGATATCCTGGCAACATCAAGAGGGAAGAGAATATATGATGCACTCATCACCACTGTGCAGAAGAGGGACAATCCTGCTTACCGGATAAAGTTGACCTTTTAATTATAGAGCGCATGGATGGAAGGAGTGAGATAAATGTCCAGACTCCTGCGGCAAAAGCCTTGCCAGATCATCCAATGGTCAGGAGCCCAATCACAATGCAAAAAGATTTGAGGAGCCAGCAATGGATGTGAGCGCAGCCGCTCTTTCCTAATTGGTCACCTTTGACGGCAGAGTTGGCACTACTGCACAGCTTTGATCCCCCAGTTCAGTTCAGGGTGGTTGTCAGTGACTGAGATTCTTGTAATCTGCCATCACGGTAATATAGTGTCACTTTTCAAAGGAGCGTATGTGCCTCTTGCAGGTATGATAATACAGCAAAAAAACAGGAGCCATCCACCTAGCTAACCTCCAGCATCCGTGTCACATCCTGCGCTTGCCAGCCATAACAATCTAAAGGAGACCATAGACAGTGCAAATTTCTTTTTGTTGTGGGAAAGAAATTTGCACGATTTCCCCATCAACACAGACAATGTTGATGGGGGAATTCCTCCTGCTGAGCTATTGTCCGCTCACAGTGGGGGGAAGGGGGTAGCTAAGACCACTAACGATAATCACAATTAAGTCCAGCAGGGTTGTTGTACCCATGTTGATCAACTTGGTACATTCAACTTGCCCATACTTGGTTCGAGCCTTGGCTGGTTCCTGCTGAACTGACTGAGAATCAATCTGTCTATGGCTGGCCTAACACCCACTAGTCTGAACAATCACCAGATTTAGTTGATTGTGAATTAAAAACTGTATTAGTCCAGAGCACCTTTGAGTTCATCATTATATTTAGTTTATTCATTTATTTTAATTAGGTTTGCTATTTTATATAGTGGTTCAGTCTTGAATGGCATAATGCTGGAATAGCATGCTACAAAGTCAAACTCAATTAGCACCAACATTTCTGTTTATACAGTTGGAATGACTAGGTCAATACATTTTATTTTAAGAAAAGCTGAAGGAAGATTCCGAAAGGATAAAAATGCAATTCATTTTCATTGCTGCATTTGGTTGGAGTCATTTTGATTCCATTTACTTGTGGTCAATCAAAAACTAACATGGTATGTTTTTGAATGCCTTGTGATTTCAGCAAAAATGGAATCAAAAGTTTCAATGCTTGACCAAATTGTCAAATCTATGGCCATCTACATCAATACAGTGGAAGAAAAGTGCAACTGTAACTATTCTTAAAAATGTTCCCTCCCCCTTCTCCTACCTATACCGTCTATCCATTGTAAAAAAATATCTGTTTATATACCTATTTTTAATCAGTCCCATGATCCTGTAGCTCTAGCTCTCCTGTATAAGGAAGTGGCTGCTGCAAGGGAGAGGAGGGAGCGCCGACAACAGCTGGGGGCATGGGAGCCTATTGGGTCAGGGTGACATTACAGTTACCAGGATTCACATCTGTTGTCCAGTGCACCCTTACACTAGGCTGCAGGATAATGTGACCAGACCAGAGAGGATTAAAAATAGGTAAGCACACAGATCTTTTTTATACAGGGCAGGCATTGGGGAGATATCCCTTTACTTCCTATTCCGTAGACACAACAGGAAGTAAGCTGAAATTTCTCCAGTATGAATGGAATGCCTTCTTAAGGCCCATACACACGATACGGATTTTGGAAGGGAATTTTTGGTCGATCGTCCGAAATTCTTACAGTTAGTATGCTCCTTCAACAAAACCTGGTTGTGCAGGCTATAAAAAATTTTCAAACGGCAACTCAGCGTCCGATTTTCGTATCATTAGTACGGTTTTCGTACGAAAAAAATCGTACGATCTTGACTACACATGCTCAGAAACTAAAAAATACATACAAAACTATTCAACACAGTATGTCACCTCTGACATTGAATTTGGTCATACGAAAAATTTTGTATTGTTAGTACGCTCTTCACTTTCGACATGAGACAAGCATCCAACAAAAGACGGACGTTCTGTCATCCGAAATTTGCATTGTGTGTACGAAGCTTTAGTGTTTGCTCACACCAGGTGACTTACCCAGTGCAGTTC
Organism: Glandirana rugosa; assembly: GCA_018402905.1. Lineage (NCBI taxonomy): Eukaryota > Metazoa > Chordata > Amphibia > Anura > Ranidae > Glandirana > Glandirana rugosa. The sequence continues at coordinate 1,085,336 of BLSH010353264.1, read as the reverse complement.
CACAGTTCTGTGTGGGCGTGGACTAGCGCCAACTATATCTCTTCTCAGTTCCAACGCAAGACAATGCAAAAAGCTGTGTGTACAGCTTGCAGTATTTTTTCGATTGTCATGCAACACAATCTACCGCATTGCCATGGGCTGCAGAGGATAGAGTTTAATAAAATTTAACTTTCACAAAAGAAAACAGTGTGAGCTGTGCTTTTACCTCACTGTCATCACACCTCATACCAGCAGATGCATTCAAAGCGACTGCTGGTGTGGATGGGCCCTATAACAATTGCCACTGTAACAAGTGTCCCTATTGGAAAATTTCCCCTTTTTTGATCTGTTTTCAACTCAAAAGGACAAAGGTAACCAGGAAAAAAAAGTAGACAGCAATACAGTCATCTATCCTATCCAAAACTAGAAAAAAAATGTGACCATAGGTACACTTTTTGTAAAAGCTTGTCTTAAGCTGGCTATAGATGTATCTAAATTCATCTAAGGCTGTTCCTGCTAGAGAGAAGTCAGCCTGACAATCTCCTTTTCTCCAGCGAGAATGTTGGAAAACTTGAGGAGGAGTACCGCTATCAGAACACAATAGCACAGCAGGGAGGATTTCCTGATAAAAGAAAAAAATGATCCATTTATGGTTAGATTTAGGCCACTTTCACACTGAGCGGATCCGCTCAGAGGGGTCCGCCAGCTCAGCGGGAGATCGCACCGATGATCTCTGCTGAGCCGGCAGATGACAGCTCCGTCTCTGCATGGACCTGTCAGGTCCCCGCTCTGCCTGTCCATTTTCATCCAATCCGATCCGCTGGATGGATGGGTGAACGTATCACCCATACGTCTATTTTGAGCGGATCATGTCGGATCGGATGTCAGCGGACACATCTCCGCTGACATTCGACTGCCCATAGAGGTCTATGGGTGGCCCGCTTGGCTCCATCTGAAAAACTGACAGACGGATCTGAGCAGTCCGATCGTGTGAAAGGGGCCTTAGTGTTTTTCTAATTGCTCCCCTGGGGTTTTGCTGCAGCCCTCAGTGCTATCAGCCTATTTTTGCTCCTGTCGAGAACCTACCAAATGTTTCTAGTATAGAGGGAAGAAAATAGAGGCGATAGGAGCTTGGCTTTCCTTTAGATATAATGCCCCTTGTTCCTACAGAGGTAGGCATTCTAGGAGCATTTGGTGCTAGATGTATGAAAGGTGAGCTAATGGCTACTTTTTGAAAGTCCATATCAAGCAATCCCTTCCATAATATGCCTTGCAAACTTTTGTGACAGTGAGAAATTGACTGGTTGCAATGCCTAACTGAAATGATACCAAATTATACATTTAGTATGCTTTTCATAGGTCAAGCTCCAACTCAGTAGCTAGGTTTCCCACAGTAGGTATGTTCCCTAGGTTGGGATTTCCAAAGCAACAGATATCCATAAAGTAGAGTTTTATTACCAACATTTCCTTCTCATAGTTGTCCACTAACATCACAAGCCAGGAGCTAGGGGCTCGTAGCTGCTCGCTGTATTGGACCCGATCCCATGAACAATCTCCAGAGGATCACAGTCTGTTTCTCTTCTCTCACTCAAAGGAAAATTGTGACCCGATTTTCCATTTGTTTGTCTTTTAAAGTTGAGGCTTTGCAGATATTAAATTATAATCCAGTAAGAATTCGCTTTGTCAGGGAATAAAGCCCACATGTGATACTTGACTTTATAGACTAGGAGGGACAGGAAAAGGGGGGATAGCCTCAGCCTTTTTACATTATGCCTCCTGTCCTTGGGGATTATTGTTTACATGTATAAAGAAAATCACAACAGCAGATGGGGATGAAGATTTGACACAAAAATTGTGAGATGTTCCAGGTTTGGGGTTCTGGAGTGTTCATCGGTGATTTGCGGGAAAATCTGTTCTTTATTGCAGCATTATAAATCAATTGGTGTCAGATCATCACGTTTTGTGAATTAAAGTTCTTGCTCTTGTGTCCCCTTTTCCCTGTGTAATGGAGGAATCTCCATTAACCCATGATTAACCCTTTGACTGCCTCTGATGTAGCTGATGACATGGCTCTTTCTGTACAGACATATCTACTATGTACCGAGTTGATTACTGTTTGTCATACTCTTTTTAAATTTGCACTAATATTACATTTTCAGGACAAGCTTTTGCTACAGCAGTCACTCCTCTTAAAACAAAATCCAATCATGCTTACAAACACAATAATAAGTCCTTATGATTGGAGAGCATCTTCACTCCCTTCTGCAGGAGATCAATGGAAAATTTTGACCAGAGGCTTGAAAACATTTAGGGCTTGAGGTAAAAACTCATAAGGCTGCTCTGGAATATCCTTGAGGCTCCATAGAACAGTATGAGAAATGTAGAAAGGACGAAGTGCCATGAAACTAGTATGAGTCCAGTAGAGTTTTTATTGTACACAACAAAAGAACAAAGCTTTATACTGTCCTCATGCCCAATAAAAACCCAACAGATTCATACTAGTTGCATGATGCGTTCATCCTTTCTACATTTTCCACTAAGCAGGAGATCGGTCAAATGCAAATTCACTAGCATCCTCCTACATCTAGTGTACAGGCGGTCCCCTAGTTACAAACACCCGACTTACAAACGACTCCTACTTACAAACGGAGGGAGAGAACAAGAAGTGAGAGGAAATCTCCCCCTAGGAAGGGAAATTCACTCCTGTAAGAGTTATTATGGGAAAAAGGTGTCTCCACTGATGCTTTATCACCAAGGTTTGTTTCCACAACAACCCAAAATTTTCAAAATCCAATTATCATTGGGACAGAAAGTGAGGTGAAATCTTCTGAACAGAAACATAGACAGCAAAACAAACATTACAGGGGTGTTACCCCTTCCCTATGCTATCCAAAAAGCTTAAAAAAAGGTTTTTTGGCTGAAGCTACACTTAAAAAATGTACCTGTTCTGACTTACAAACAAATTCGACTTATGAACAAACCTACAGTCCCTATCATGTTTGTAACCCGGGGACCGCCTGTACCTAGGACTATTCTAGGGCCCTTAAAGTGGAAGCTCAGTCAAACTCTAACTATATTCAAGCCTATTCCCACCCCGGTTCTAAGCCTATTCTATCTAGCCTGTAAAAGGAAAAAGTTGTATACTTACCTATTCTGAGGGAGCTCTGGTCCAGTCACATGACCCAGCGTGGGCTTCAGATGAGAAACAGCCTACAATGGATGCTCCATAGTAAGCGATGGATGACGTCATCAACCAAGCTCTGCAGCCGTTGTCAGAGATCTCTCCTCTTCACTGAAGCTCGCGCTCTGACCTGATCATGTGACTGGAGCGCCCTCAGCATAAGTAAATATACAGATCTTTCATTTACAGGGCAGTTAGAATAAGCTTAGAATGGGGGGGGGGGGGGTAGATTTAAGCATAGTTAGTGTTTGACTGAACTTCAACTTTAGCCCATCATTTTCGGCCCCCAGCTGTATTTTATTTATTCCAGGTATTTATATAACACCAATAATTTAGACAGGCCTTTAGATATTGCTTTCACATCAGTCCCTCTCCTTAAGGAGCTTACAATTTCCCTGTCTCATATACTAGGGATCATTTTTAGACAGAACCCCATGAACCTACCAGCATGTCATTAGATTGTGGGAGGAATCCCACACAAGCACAGGGAGAAAATGCAAACTCCATGCAAGTAGTGTTCTGGCTGGAATTCGAACCGAGAATCCTAGGCAGAAGGAGCCTTAACCACTAAGCCACGGTCATTGGCATGTTTTATTTTCATGACTGGTCCCTTTAATACAACACCATATACAGTAGAGTAAGCATGTACAAATGTAAAACTCATACATAATATATATGGTTATATCGTATTGTATGATATGTATACAAAAATTACGAAATAAGTACTAAAATAATTTATTTTAAATAAAATAATGTGTCAAATATGTTTACCACTCAGAAATTAAAAGGTGACCTGATTAAGCATGAATGAATTAATGATCTAAAATTTGCTCCACCTCCAGTTCAGATTCGAAACAACGTCACCACTGAATATTTGCACTGCAAATAGGCAAATCATCAGAATAAGGTTTTTATGGTGTTCTGTGGATTTTTTTGGGGGGGAAGAAGCTTGCTGGTTCAGTCTTAAAGTGTAACTAAAGGCAAACCTTTTTTTTTTCAGTTTTGGATGGAGTGAAGAGGGATTAGAACCCGGTTTGTATTGCTGTCTGTGTCTCCAGTTAAGGAGATTCACACTCTCTATTTGTCCTGTTTACCATTATCATTGAAAGGGAAAGTAAAAGAAAATCCCAAATTTTGGGTTGTCCCCAGAAAAGTAATAGAGAGGAAATATTTCAATAAGGACACTAGTTCTGGTGACCTGGGGTCCCCAAGAAATTCCCCTAATTTGGAGGGATTTCCTCTCACTTCCTGTTTGGCTATTGGACAGGAAGTGAAGGGAAATATCGACAATGGGACACAGATTGTGAAAATAAATCTAACGGGTTATAACCCTCCTTTACGCTATCCAAAATGAAAAAAAGTTTTGCCCATAGTTCTACTTTAAGGATGAACAGAAGAACACCTGCATGGCAAACTGGGCCAGGAAAGGCCACTGCTAATCCAATAAACCATATTGGTTATACATTAAGTAGTTGGGATAATCCATCACCACCATCCTCTCTAACTACAATAAAGAACTGACAGCTCTTGAGAGACATTCACAAAGTAAGTCATGGCAAGACAAAGTAGTAAGTGCAAAACCAAAAAGGGCTTAGTATCATAATTGATCTCAATGGTAAGACATCTAAATTACTTTGTAAAATTATGACAATTTAGATAATGGAATTAGTTAATGTCCAATGACCAAACAGCAATGAACCAATGGGGACTGGACAATATATATATATATGAGAAAATGCTAGCTGAACACAAGTTGTTTATATTAAAAAGCAGACAAATAGGATGGAATATGGTAATATAAACATACGAATTCATGGCTTATGTAACTATCACTAAATACATTCTATCTGATTAGCAGCATGGAGGACACAGGGTCATCTCTATAAGCTAGAGCAGAAGAGGCCCCTTCAGACTGAGGCATGTATATGGACTTAGTATTAAATATCTATTGCGGGAATTTTTTGAGAGCATTTGTCATGTATTTTAAAAAATCTGCCTTTAAGAAGGGGGAGTCTTATTTTCAATGTAGATTTTGTAACACACAGACTATTTGCAGTATTAAAATGCACAATATATATAGATATAGATATATATATCTATATATATACACCCACACTATATTACCAAAGTATTGGGATCCCTTACACACACATGAACTTTAATGGCATCCCAATCTTAGTCCGTAGGGTTCAATATTGAGTTGGACCACCTTTACAGCTATAACAGCTTCAACTTTTCTGGGAAGGCTGTCCACAAGGTTTAGGAGTATCTATGGAATGTTTGACCATTCTTCCAGAAGCGCAATTGTGAGGTCAGGCACTGATGTTGGACGAGAAGTCCTGACTCGCAGTCTCCGCTCTAATTCATCTCAAAGGTGTTCTATCGTGTTGAGGTCCATAAAGACATGGATGAACGAGTTTGGGGTGGAGGAACTTAACTGGCCTGCACAGAGTCCTGGCCTCAACCCGATAGAACACTTCGGAGATGAGTTAGAGCGTAGACTGCGAGCCAGGCCTTCTTGTCCACTTTAGTGCCTGACCTCACACATGCACTTCAGGAAAAATGGTCAAACATTTGTATAGATACACTCCTAAACCTTGTGGACAGCCTTCCCAGAAGAGTTGAAGCTGTTATAGCTGCAAAGGGTGGGCCAACTCAGTATTGAGCCCTATGGACTAAGACTGGGATGCCATTTAAGTTCATTAAAGGCAGGCATCCCAATACTTTTGGTAATATAGTTTGTGTTTGTGTGTATGTGTATACAAATATATACTGTATGTGTGTGTGCGTGTGTATATGTGTATATGTGTATATATATATATATATATATATATATATATATATATACAGTATCTCACAAAAGTAAGTGCACCCCTCACATTGTTGTAAATATTTTATTATATCTTTTTGAACTCCAGTGGCAACCTGTGAAGCTCTGGTGAACTCCATGCCCAAGAGGGTGGAAAATAATGGTAGCCACACAAAATATTGGCACTTTGGGCCCAATTTGGACATTTTCACTTAGGGGTGTACTCACTTTTGTTGCCAGTGGTTTAGACATTAATGGTTGTGTGTTGAGTTATTTTGAGGGGACAGCACATTTACACTGTTATACAAGCTGTACACTCACTACTTTACATTGTAGCAAAGTGTCATTTCTTCAGTGTTGTCACATGAAAAGATATAATAAAATACTTACAAAAATGTGAGGGGTGTACTCACTTTTGTAAGATACTGTGTATATATATAATTCTATGAGACAACTGAAAGTCATGCATTATTATGTAATGTTTTACAATTTGTGGTATGCATGCATATTTAGATATTATTCGTTATGACTATGTTTTATGTTTATTCTTGTAGCCCTGATGAAAGTGGAGTAGTGTTGCCCCCAAAACGTGTTGAATGCTTTTTTTGGGACTTATTTACCAACCGTTAAAATCATCTTGGACTCTGTCATCTGCTTTTGGTGCTCCTTTCTTTATTTCTCTGATTTCAGAGCAACTGACAGACACCCAAAGTCCAGCCACCAAATTCTTGAAAAAGCACTATGCCTAGCACAAACCATGTCAGAAAAGAACTTGTTCCTGCTGGCTACTTTAGTAAAAGAAAATTCTTTTGCAAGTTGGTGAGCAGCATTCCTTTTGTTGGTGGTTGACTTGGGGAAGATGAGCCGAGCCAGCACTTGAGAAGCGATTGTCAAGTATGGAACCTGATCTCATCTGGACTGGCATGTAAAATATTTCACCATACCATAGCACAAGCATGCATGGTTACCTATGAATATTTAGGGACTATTTACGTTAATATGTACTAAAGGTATTGTCTGTTTTACATGGCTAATGTAATTCCAACTTTATAAAAAATAGTTTACTATATTGTAATATTAATGAATCATTGGCCATGCACAACTAGCTGTTCTCCTGATGCAAGTTCTTGTGATGCTGATGCCATGTGGTTGCTGAAAATTGGACAAATGGCAAAACGCAAATAATGTTTACAGGGTGTATGGTGAACATGTTGCAGCCACTTTGTGGGATGTTGGGATATTTGTATCTTCTTCTCAAAACTCACAATTTTGAGTTTTGTGCATTTTTTTTTTTTTACAAAATTGCTAAGAAGCTGATTGCATAAAATTACCCGTACCTGCAAAAAGTATGCAAGAAAATGCACATATGTTTTTTTTCCTTTTAAACACAAAGAAACATGTAGTGTGTTTGTAAGTGTGTGTTGTGTCCTTGCTGTGCAAGGAAAATACATCATATACCCCAGAGCATTATTATAAAGATTTATGTGTTTGTACCGTGTTCCAGTACTCTTCCAATAAACATTTTTGTTGCATAATCCCCACACTCCAACAAAAGAAGAAAATATGCCTAACATGGCCTTTCCGAATAATTAATATGATCTGTGTAATATTCCATAAAGTTGGATCTGACTCTACGAAGGAATATGGTTTCCACTGTCAGAAACAAGGCCGGATGTCACACAGAACTCCTGGATAAACTGATCCCCAGCTACCAGAACATCTTGGACCAGCTTCAGCATCTAGCCGATCCATCATGCTGATGGCTCCCTAGTTCCCAGCTATTTTGAATTTCTCTGCTCTCTTATTTCTTCTTGGAAATGTTTCCCTCTTGTTCTACAGACAGTTACATGGAATATATGGCTTTGAGTTATGTTTTGTAAAGGAATGGTGTTTTTATGGCAGTATGTGACCGTAAATTGATTGGAACCTGTAAGGGTCTCTGATTTCCAGCTTCTTCTAAGGTCTTGATACAACCTGAGTAGGAGTTACTATATAGATGCAGATCAGCGTGTCCAAACATTTTAATGATGGTCCAATCTGCAGCAGACGATGATACTCTAAAGCAGGGATATGCAATTAGCGGACCTCCAGCTGTTGCAAAACTACAAGTCCCATCATGCCTCTGCCTCTGGGTGTCATGCTTGTGGCTGTCAGAGTCTTGCTATGCCTCATGGGACTTGTAGTTCTGCAACATCTGGAGGTCCACTAATTGCATATCCCTGCTCTAAAGCCTCGTACACGCGGGACGACGATCGTATACAACAGGTCGTATGAACGACCGTTGTATGCGAAATCGTTCGTTCGTATGCGCGATTAGAACAGCCGACATACGTCAGTAGTACAAGGGGAGTTGTATGAGCAGACTAGAAAACTTGGTCGTACAAACAATCGGTCATAGGACCGTTGTAACGTGTACAGAGCAGTTGGTACAACAAGTTGTATTGTGCAAAACACGCATGCTCCGTAGTCAGGAACGGCCGGATGCTAATTACATGCACCTGATAGTTCTTTCTGTGGTCGTGCGATTGTGTAGTGCAGTCAGTATGCAAGCTACATTATCCAACATACGATTTGAGAAGATCGTACGTACGATCGTCGTCCCCTGTGTACGAGGCTTAAATCTGACTAATAAGGCCAATTAAATCTGCAGCAGGTTTTTAAAGAGACTTTGGGATCAAAATGAAAGTAAAGCCTTCCCGCCAAAAATAAATGCTGTACACTTATCTTTCTGGCAGTCTGTGTCTTCTTTATGACAGGTATTTATTTAGCACCAACAATTTAAAAAAGGCTTTATATACTATACATTCACATCAGTCCCTGCCCTTTAGAGCTTACAATCTAAGGCTCCTAACTCACATGTGTAGTCATCTTTCTGTTTTTTTTTGGGGGGGTTATGAAAAATGGCCCTCACCAAACAGGATATTGAGCTAAACCTCTAGGCAGCGTTGGCCGGTAATGACCTAATCCATGCGCCTGGTCCCCTAATCTACATGCGGGGCGCCGGTCGCATGGATTCCAATGGGGATTCAGAGGCTCTAATAGGCTTCAAAAAAGGGTTGACTCGGGGCGCAGTGCCCACCCAGTTGTGTGATAACGGCAAATTAATATTCGCTATTGTCTTCCTGATTTTCCTTCCGGCAAATCAGGAAGCAGGTCCTAGTAATTGTAAGCACAGGAACTACTGCAACCAGCATATAATAACATTAACCATAAGTACACAGATGCGCACCAGTATAGAAATGATACAAGCTTCGTATAAGAAGAGATTAATAACAGTACATACATCCAATGTACAAACAGATATTATCAGCAAAAGGGCCCGATAGGTGTCCTAGTGGATTTGTGCACATATACCCGGGTATATATTGTTAATAATATAGATACCTCCAAATGAAAACAAGATCAGCTTTCACGGGGGTATCCTCCTATTATTGCCTGGCCAGCCTGGAACGGGACTTATCATCAGCAGGATCTGCGGTGTGGCACTGGAACTCAAAGTCAGCCAATCTATTCTGCGTTTTAGTCCCTCCCTAGTAGTGTATAATCATCTTTTCTGGTCCAGGATTTAGTAGCATAGACAGGACATGTGACTGCGATTTTTTATCTCTCTCCACTTTCTTCTTCTGGGGCTTTCAAGCCAACAGCCAGGGGCATAAAGTGCATACATAATATACTTACAGGCTTAGACAGTGGAAGGCAGCAGATCCCTACACATGCTATGGCCAACTTGAATATGAGCCAATAAACCTACTAGAGAGTGTGAGGAAACCAGAGTACCCCCATGCAAGCACAGGGAGAAAGTGCAAACTCGATGCCGATAATGTCCTGACTAGGATACAAACTGCGGACCACAGTGCTGCAAGACAGAACCACCAAGCCTTTTAAGAATATCTGCAACCCTTGCCATGTGTTGTTGTTCTTTTGCACCACCTCCTACATCACACAGGTCATAGGAGCTGGCATAGATTGGGGTAGCTGGTATTAGACACACCCAGTAATGATAGAGTCTATGTATAGTGGCCAGAAATCCAGGCCATCAGAAAGGTAAGTATATCCCTCTGGAGACTGCCATTGATGAATGTTAGTTTCCTGACCATCATGCCTGGGGTTGCCACCTCATCCCTTTAAAATGAATGAATATGAATTACACAGGTTCTGTGGCTGATTAAGGTGGTAATTAAACTGTGTTCGGGTTTAAAGGGATGAGGTGGCAACCCTAATCATGCCCCATCTTTAGCTTTAATGCTTTCTGAGTTGCTCACCTGGAACAAGTATAGCGATAAGGAATTCTGACACATTTCCCTCCAAAGTTTCTAAGGATGACTGTTTCACTTGCATTTTATTGTTAAATCCAATGATTTATAGGTATTGTAACTATGATAAAATAAAGAATTCAGGATGGAATTCCAAAACGTACAATTTTTTTCTTTTTTTCCTTTTTACTGCCAGTCTGCCCAAAAAGTGATATTTGTGGAAACCTGACCATCACACCTATATGAACTTGTTGGACATTCCATCCCATAGCCATGGCGATTAATAAGTAACATCTTCACCCACCACCCCCCTTAATTTGCGGCTATAACAGACTCCACTCTTCTAGAAAGGCTGCCCAAAATTTCTTTGAGTATGTCTGTTGGAGTTTGTGCCTACTCAGACAGAAGAGTATTTGTGAGGTCAGGTACTTATGTTGGATGCTCATAATAGGTGTTTTGATTCATCCAAATGTGTTCAGTAGGGTTGAGGTCAGGGCTCTATGTAGTCCACTCAAGTTCCTTCATACTAGTGATGAGCTCAGGGTTTTTCTCATCCTAGTCCAAACCCAACTGAGCAAGCCTGCCAAAAAGCTGTTGCCTGTACTGGGCCAATCATCTGTGGCCAGGGTATTCCCCATGTGTATACCTGTGGCTGCAGGGAGGGGCATGCCTTAACTGTTTATGATTGGCTCAGTGCAGTGACAGCTTCTTGGTGCATACCTCCTAACATTTGGAAATGGGAATGAAGGACACCTATTAGCAAAAGTATGTAGGCATAGGACACAACCCCTTCCCCGCCATGCCCCCCTTTAAAGAAGAAATATCCAAAAAAATGATTAGTTAAACCCACAAGTGCTTTTTATTATCATTACTATTCCTTTATACTGGCTTTTGAAATTTACAGATGCAGCAATTTAGAATTTGGATGAAGGGTTTAGCACTGGGAAACACTTTTTGAAAGATATAAAAGGGCTTTTTTTTAATAAAACTATATAGGTCAGACCAAAATGAGAGACAAATGAGGAGGAAAGAGGGGCAGAGGGACGTTGTTCCAAATCAGGGACAGTCTCTCGAAATCAGGGACAGTTGGGAGCTATGCTGGGGTGCTTGATCAGATGGGTCTGGACTGGTATTTGAACATGCCTGAGCTCATCATTAGTATGGAGGAACTTGAGTGGCCCTGACCTCAATCCTACTGAACACCTTGGGATAAATTGAAACATCTGAGTTCATCTCTACTCCACATCAAACTCATCAAACCGTATCTTAATGGACCAAGTCTTGTGCACGCTAACTCAATATTTTAGGCAGGTTGTTTATATACATATATCAATATAGCTGTAAGAAACCAGAGTCTCAGCTCACCAGACATCAACTATAACTAAATCATTACTTTTGGGTGGACTGACCCTTTAATTGATCACTCATAACAAGCTAAATTCCAGCCACTACACTAAACTTGGTCATAGACAAATTTAATCTCAACTGGTTCAGCAGGAACTGACTGAGATTCGATCCATTCTTGGGCAGGCTGGTTATACTGAAGTCGATCCATCGTACAAGCAGCCTGTCGTATTTTTTACATGCGATTACTGCCGGCAGCTATAGCATTCAATCATTGAAAGGTTCCCCACTGGCAGAATACAACAGCACTGCGGGAGGGATTCCCCCATAAACACTGACTGTGTTGATGGGTGAATCAAGCATATTGGTTGCAAGAAAGGGAATCACATCATCTATGGCTTGCCTAAGTTAGGTTCGCCCACGCAAAAGTACATCAATATTTTCAGGGATGCAAAAGCAAGCTAGCATCATTTCAGGGTGAGGAGTGTGAAGAATGTTCACCAGCCACAGAAAATGAGATTAATTTCATGTTTCATTCTTCCCACTGTCAACAAAGCACACATGTATTTTTCATCATTTTACACCCACTGCTGCTGGAGGTCAGAGGCTACGAGTGAGGAAATGAAAGAGGTCAGTAAGAAAAACAGAAGAATCGGAAGTTAAGAAGAGCAGGATTGAAAAATGCCAAATGGTGGAATTCGTAATGATTGCGCAGCCCGCTCCAGGAAGTCCCCACTGGAATTTTATATGTAGTAGGATAAACTTTGTTTGAATGCATTAAGTGCGTTTGTTAAATTAAATCCACATGATCAGCTTGCAGTTTAGCTAAAAGCCTCGGGAATCGTGGGAATATGACAAAAAGCCAATTAAATCTTTTGTTGTTAGCACTCACCCAGGGTGGGCTTGTGGTCACTTCAGTTTCAGGAAAAATCATACAGGAAATCTGTTTTTCTTGTTCATTCCATTGTAATGTATTTGGTAATCTTTTTTTTTTGTAATATAATTTAATATCAGTTCTAGGCATCCTATGTATTAAAGATGATACTACATATACTGTTTGAGATATGTATCATGGTTTTACACACAAGGTACTGTTTGAAATTTAAATGGGCAACGATAGGCTGAAGTAAACCAGTTGGAGAAAAAAAAATGAGCCCTTCACCTCATACACCGGGATATATTTTATTTATGTATTACAGGCATTTATATAGGGAAGACAATTTACACAGCACTTTACATACTGTACATTCACATCACATTGGATCAGTTTGGATGGCAGTCGTGTGTAAACAGACAGGCGGTCCGTATACATCCAACCGTCCATAGAGGAAAGCAGACTGTGTCGGCATAAGCAGAGTGGACACGGTCTGGCGGTTCGCCTGCTGGCTGATTAGAGGCCAGATCCCCCACTGAGCAAGCCCCTGTGTGAACGTATCATCAGGAGGCGTTATCCTGGTGATGTCCAAACTAAGACAAAACACGTACGCGTAGGGTAAAGCACGTAGTCTCTGGTCTATGAACTGCGGATTGGAGCATACCGGCTCTTGTATCAGTGGAGGCCAATTCTATGTCCCCTGCTACCCTAATTCCAGCCCAGCTAGCAAGAGGGGAGGGTGCGTTCCCAGGTAAGCTGGATGGGGAGTGTAAGGGCCGGGTTCTTGATCTTTGTTCCCCCAGACTGCAGGCAGAATTCGGGTCACTGGAGAAGTTCATGGAGTGGTCAGCCCCCGGTTCTAGCTCAGAAGAGGAGCCAGAACCAACAGTGCAACCTAAACCAACTGCAGGAACTTTGACAAGCAGTCAGCAGCTGTTCATACGCAGGCCCTCCACCGCCCAGACCAGGGCATCCACTTATCATCAATGGGTGATAAGATCTCCAAATGTCTGCGTCCTTCCTGGAAGAAGGAACCCAAGAGAGTTTTACCGAGGCTGTCCCGGTTCCAGAGAAAGGTGCAGAGGAGGGTAGCCTTGGAGTGGGGCCTGGACTTCCTGTATGTCCCATCCCAAGTTATGGACGCCATGGGATTTCCTGCATATCCCAAAACCGCTGAGGGGGCCAGAGAATGAAGTTTGGGCCGTTTCCTGGATATCAAACAGAAATGGCGGACCGGGAGATCCATCCATAGGGACTGGTGCTTGTTGTTCGGGCAGGTTGGCCCATGCAGAGCCATTCGGCCTCCAGGGAGACAGAAGAAGGGGGCCAGAAATGGCTACCAGACCCTCAATTCTATGCTTAAAGAAGGAATGTGAGAAGTCAATTAATGCATAGACGGAACCACAGAGACTGCTGGAAAATGCAGCGTGGTTTCTCTTTTGTTTCTTCTTGTTTACCCTGACTTTGCAGGAACAAGCCAGCCTGCCTCCCTGTGCCCAATGGAGGAACTTTTCTGTTGAAAGGACACTGGGGTGAGGCTTGTACTTGCACTACTTAACCTTTTAAGAGCCTGTTGTTCGGGGAGGGGTTCCTCCCATCTGGAACTTTAAAGCATAATTGTTTCCTTTGCTATGTGTTTCCTTCCCTTTTACTGTTTCTGTCAGCATATTCAAACCTCCTACTGACAGAACAGACAGAAAAAAAAATGTTGCAGGTGTGCTATGTATGTTTTAGTCTGCTAGCAGGTCTATAACCCCCTCCCAGCAGACTATGTGTGCCATGTTTTAGTTAGAATTAGATTGGGATGGCTGTCCATCCTCAAAGGCAAGAGTCAAAACCTTCTCTACATTTCTTGGAGCAGAGTAACTTTCTCAAGGGAGAGATGCTCTGGCTCGAATTTGTTGTGATTTCTGCTATTGGTTGCAGGAATTGTAGCTAGGAGTGTATTTAAGGAGGCCTGTCCCCTGCCAATCCAGATTGGGGATTGGTCAGAGCTCCCCAAATAACCCAGGCAGCTCCACCACTTCTCCCCACCCTCTCTTCCAGAAGCCTCCAGAAGCAGAGGAGAGGTTACCAAGAGGTGTCACCACCTGTGAATCACCAACCACGCCCTAGGCCACTCCCCTGCCCAGGATCAAAACAATCAGGCCTGACTTTTGGTCAGTCCTGACTAAATTAACCTTATCCTTCCAAAATCCTAACACCTATCACCTACCTAAAAGTAGAGGGAGCTACATAATTAATACATTTTAATTGGAGAATTTTGTCATCAGCATTGGACAACAGGAAAAAAAAATCAGTAAAACAATGCAAAGACACTTGAGCCCATTAGAGTTCCTATTTATATGAGAGTCCCCTTCAAAGCCCCAATGACAAGACCCCCTTATGTGAGATTCCCCATTCAAGGCTCCCTTATGTCCCCCTAACTGAGAGCACGCATCAGAGTCCTTCCCTAATGTTGAAGTCCCCATCAGAGTCCCTCCTTACATTCCAGTCCCCTCTCCCCTGAAAGTGCACACTGATTTGCCCCCAGTGCCCCAATACTTACCCGAACACCAACACCATTCAGCGATGTGCCTCGGCTCTCCAGAGACTCTCCCACTGCTGTCCATCACAGCCAGTGAGCCAATGAGGAGAGAGACGGTCGGGGCTTGACTGAGCCTCGGAGCTATGAGTGAATGGATACACAGAGCAGCGGCTTGGGAGTGTGCCTGCTTGGGTGCCCGCAGGGTAGGAGAGGCCAGGAACGCTGGCAGGAGACCCCAGAAGAGGAAGATCAGGGCTGCGCTGTGCAAAACCACTGCACAGAGAAAGAAAGTATGTCATGTTTGTTATTTAAAATGAAAAAAAAAATTGCCTTTAATATCACTTTAAGCTCAGCCATACTATTTCCAGGATAACATGAGCACTGTCTCCTTTTGCTTATTGTGTGAAGTCTTGGTTCAAGTTGTGATTCAGCAGCCAACCTTACCAAGTATGGGCAGAACCAAGTGTAGCCTGACCAAACCTTTCCATGATTCTGCTAGTCATCGGCCAAAAAAGCACGTATCAAACCTGTAGGGAGCATAAGCTAACTGTGCAGACATCAAGATGCTCTGGGAACCTCTGGGCATTTAACTGCACTTGTATACTTTACAGTCTACAGCTAATATTTTGTTATTTTATGATCTTTTCATATTTACACATTCAGTAATGTGACAGTAATATGAGAAAAATGTTTTAACATTCTATACGTAGACACATTTCTTACATAGTAAGCTCTTTTCTTGGCTCTGGGCCCAGAATAAAGCCACTACAACCCACTGACAAGAAAGCAATCGGGTATACAGCAGATCGAATTTAACAAGTCAAAGTCTAATCTTCTCTATGTTATGTAATCAGAGTATTTTGTTGAAAAGGTCAGAGGAAGCTCCTATAGCATCTTGAGAAGCTATTGGACGGGCACAAGAGCTATAAGTTGAATATTTGCCCATTCAATGTCACAGATATCACCATAAAAAAGTTTTACACTGAAAAGGGGTTTCGTTTCCATAAAGTTATGATGAGGTTGCATGGAGTGATCATTTTAAATATAATTTCAGCTTAAAGCGGTAGTAAACCCATGCATTTAACAGGTTAAAAACCAGTCACATTTCCGGCACATGCCGGAAATGTAACGCTCCCATTGGTTGTGCTCTAAACCAAACTGTCAAACCATCCAATGGCTGGTGTCATAGCTGATCACATGTGCAGCATCATGGCAGTTTTAGATTAAACAGAGGCCAAGATGGCAGCTTCCTTGGCTGAAAATGATAGGAGGGTTTACTACCACTTTAAAGTGGTTGTCAAGTCATGACAACCACTTTAAACAACAGGTAAGCCTATATTCAGGCTTACCTGTAGGTCCCAGGAATATCTCCTAAACTTGCACCGTTTAGGAGATATTCCCTGCATTTGCATGTGCGAAGTGTGCCGTAAATGACGGCTCCCGTGTGCATGCACGGGAGTGATGTCAGCGCGGCTCCTGCCAATCACAGAGCTGGAGTCCGCGCTGTGATTGGTCGGCGCTCGGGATCCCGGAAGACGACCTACACAGCATGTCGCCGGTCACAGCAGTGCTCGGGGACCGCTGCTACAGTAACCTGTGGTTGCAGGCAGGGCCGTCTTTACCATGGGGAAAATGGGGCAGCTGCACTGGGCCCTGTCTCATCTGTGGGGCCGAAAGCAGCTGCCCCCCTTGAGTCTGTGCTACCCACAAATTGCGGCCATGACGATTGCACTGCAGAGTACACGTGGGACATGGGAAGCAGCTTCGTAATCCCGAGCCAGCAGGGGGCGAGGGCAGGAGCTCCACTGATGATTCCGCCCCTTGCAGACTGCATACTCAGGAGGGAACAGCTATAGCAGGAGCAGAGCTCAAAGTGGGAACCCCGCCCCTTGGACTTCTAAAAGTGCATGGTGAGCCCAGCTGGCCAGGCATGTCCTCTCCCCATAGACTGCCTGCCTGCTCTCCTAAACCTTGAGCTGTTGTTCAGCTCTAAAGCTGTAAATTGCTGAAAAGGTCTCTGGTCATCTCTTGTAGTATGTGCACAGTCTCCGGTCATCTCCTGTAGTATGTGCACAGTCTCCGGTCATCTCCTGTAGTATGTGCGCAGTCTCGGGTCATCTCCTGTAATATGTGCACAGTCTCCGGTCATCTCCTGTAGTATGTGCACAGTCTCCGGTCATCTCCTGTAGTATGTGCACAGTCTCCGGTCATCTCCTGTAGTATGTGCACAGTCTCGGGTCATCTCCTGTAATATGTGCACAGTCTCCGGTCATCTCCTGTAGTATGTGCACAGTCTCCGGTCATCTCCTGTAGTATGTGCGCAGTCTCTGGTCATCTCCTGTAGTATGTGCACAGTCTCCGGTCATCTCCTGTAGTATGTGCACAGTCTCCGGTCATCTCCTGTAGTATGTGCACAGTCTCCGGTCATCTCCTGTAGTATGTGCACAGTCTCCGGTCATCTTCTGTAGCATGTGCGCAGTCTCGGGTCATCTCCTGTAATATGTGCGCAGTCTCTGGTCATCTCCTGTAGTATGTGCACAGTCTCCGGTCATCTCCTGTAGTATGTGCGCAGTCTCGGGTCATCTCCTGTAATATGTGCACAGTCTCTGGTCATCTCCTGTAGTATGTGCACAGTCTCCGGTCATCTCCTGTAGTATGTGCGCAGTCTCGGGTCATCTCCTGTAATATGTGCGCAGTCTCTGGTCATCTCCTGTAGTATGTGTGCAGTCTCTGGTCATCTCCTGTAGTATGTGCACAGTCTTTGGTCATCTCCTGTAGTATGTGCGCAGTCTCGGGTCATCTCCTGTAATATGTGCGCAGTCTCTGGTCATCTCCTGTAGTATGTGCGCAGTCTCTGGTCATCTCATGTAGTATGTGCGCAGTCTCTGGTCATCTCCTGTAGTATGTGCACAGTCTCCGGTCATCTCCTGTAGTATGTGCACAGTCTCCGGTCATCTCCTGTAGTATGTGCACAGTCTCCGGTCATCTCCTGTATTATGTGTGCAGTCTCTGGTCATCTCCTGTAGTATGTGTGCAGTCTCTGGTCATCTCCTGTAGTATGTGTGCAGTCTCTGGTCATCTCCTGTAGTATGTGCACAGTCTCCGGTCATCTCCTGTAGTATGTGTGCAGTCTCGGGTCATCTGCTGTAGTATGTGTGCAGTCTATGGTCATCTCCTGTAGTATGTGTGCAGTCTCTGGTCATCTCCTGTAATATGTGTGCAGTCTCTGGTCATCTTCTGTAGTATGTGTGCAGTCTCTGGTCATCTCATGTAGTATGTGTGCAGTCTCTGCTCATCTTCTGTAGTGTGTGTGCAGTCTCTGGTCATCTCCTGTAGTATGTGTGCAGTCTCTGGTCATCTCCTGTAGTATGTGTGCAGTCTCTGCTCATCCCCTGTAGCATGTGTGCAGTCTCTGGTCATCTCCTGTAGTATGTGTGCAGTCTCTGGTCATCTCATGTAGTATGTGTGCAGTCTCTGGTCATCTCCTGTAGTATGTGTGCAGTCTCAGGTCATCTCCTGTAGTATGTGTGCAGTCTCTGGTCATCTGCTGTAGAATGTGTGCAGTCTCTGGTCATCTCCTGTAGAATGTGTGCAGTCTCTGGTCATCACCTGTAGTATGTGTGCAGTCTGTGGTCCTCTGCTGTAGAATGTGTGCAGTCTCTGGTCATCTGCTGTAGAATGTGTGCAGTCTCTGGTCATCTCCTGTAGTATGTGTGCAGTCTGTGGTCATCTCCTGTATTATGTGTGCAGTCTCTGGTCCTCTGCTGTAGAATGTGTGCAGTCTCTGGTCATCTGCTGTAGAATGTGTGCAGTCTCTGGTCATCTCCTGTAGTATGTGTGCAGTCTCTGGTCATCTCCTGTAGTATGTGTGCAGTCTCTTACCATCCTGTAGTATGTGTATTAATGTGCTGCTTTAATTGCTCAAATATTTGGGATTGTTCCACTGCTCAATGAATGGTAATGATGTACAGTAACCTATATCAATCAATCGGTGGACAATAGTGATCTGCTGTAATCTCTAGCAGCAAGTCAGTTAGTAGTAATGATGTGCAGTAACCTCTAGCAAAGAATCAGTGAGTGGTAATGTTGTGCTGTAACCTCTAGCAACCAGTGAGTGGTAATGATGTGCTGCAATCTATAGCAACCAATCAGTGAGTAGTAATAATGTGCAGTAACCTCTAGCAACCAGTCAGTGAGTGGTAATGACAGGTTGTAAGCTCAGGCAACCAATTGCAATAGCTGCGTGATCTGCTGCAGCAAACTGATTTTGAGTCTACTGGCTATTTTTTTTAATGTCTCAGAATGTGGAATGGAGACCCCAAGAAAATGTATGCCCAGGGTCCAATCAATATTAAAGATGGCCCTGGTTGCAGGAAAGAAATTTGCTGTGTATGGCCAGCCTAAGGGTCTGTTTACACTGGTGTCGCCCTCTGAAGAGTGATCTGTGGTTTATTGCTTTTCTGAGGCTTTTTGAAAACTGGTGAGGTGGTCTGGATGGCACCTGCAATAGCTAAAATAGACATCAAGGGACACCAATCTAAGTGCAGCAAGGTGGAGAGGTGGATACAGCACACATTAATTGGAAACTCAACCACCCCTAGCCTTACACATTTGCAGACTTTTGTTTTAACATTCTAAGGACCTTTTCTCTTGTTTGCACCCCCCCCCCCCCCCACACTTCTGGATTTCCAATCCACATCATAAATCCCAGGAGAACATGGAATGAAGTC
>BLSH010353264.1:1037770-1049680 GCA_018402905.1 Glandirana rugosa | reverse complement strand
GGTGTGTTTTACACGGTTTTCACGGACCCGGCGGAGATCCTTCTTTCGGGAACCCCAGTCTTTTTTTGCCCCAGGAACTCTGAGGAACATAAGCCTTACCAAAACTGGTTGATCTTCCACGTTCCTCATACTCACCTGGTGCTCCCCGCCCGTCCTGTTCATTGTTTATGTTTGGGGCCCCAAGGCTGAAGAATATTTATACCAAGCACTGGTGACTCAGCCTATTAGATCATAGCTGACCCAGCTTCTGCAGTCTGCTGAGCCATAATTAGTGTCAGTGCATATTAGATGTCAGCAGACTGGAAGAACTGAGATTGGTTGTGATAAGGCAAAGGGCAAGATGCAGTATCAGAATTCATCCTTAACATATCTCATTATAAAAAGCTGAAGCTTATTGGTTGCTGTGGGTTATTGGATTTGTGATAATTCATTATTTTCCATATCCTCATTAAAAAGTTAAGTTGTGTAAGGTTAGGGCCCTGGAGCACAACTTGCGGCCCAGGCACTTTTGGCACATTTTGTGTGGCTCTCAGTGCCCCATGCAAGCACTAATCTGTGTTTCACTGTTGACCTTGAAGCATGTCTCCAGTTTCCATCAACTTCTATAGCATGTTCACATCCTCTGATGCCTCCGATAGCATGTCCACAGTCTCTGACATCTCCTGTACAAAATCTTCAGCCTCTGACCATCTCTTGTACCATATCTGCAGTCTCTGACCATCTCTTGCATCATATCTGCAGTCTCTGACCATTTCCTGTACCATGTCTGCAGTCTCCAACAGTCTCTTGCTTCCTGTCCACAGTCTCTGGCCATTTTCTATATTATGTCCAAAGTCTCTCTTTTATCATGCCAACAGTCTTTGACTATATCCTGTTGTGTGTCTACTGTCTCTGATAATGAATAATATGTGCAGCCCTGTGGTGATGCGAAGAGCTGCATTTGAGCCCCCCCATATTAAGAAAGTTGACCACCACCAGGTTAGGACTTTCAAATGGTTCATTGGTCTATGGATGTTGAGTTGGATAATTAGTCCTGGTCTATGGTTTTCAATAACCACCACAGTTTTAAAAGTCAAATACCTCTTGCATTCGATCACTCACTTTTAGAGCTCCACTCAAATTGAATTGTCCTTCAAAAAAGGGACTACTGAGGGATGTATGGTCAAAGATACATAGTTAATTAAGCTGAAGTCCATGAAGCTCAACCTTCAGAATCCAGCTTTGTTAGTCAAGAGGCATCAAAAAATTCTCATCGCCAATTCTTCCCTAGTGAGAAGAAAATGTATTTCCCTGTTGACCCCACAAGGTCGAGATAGTTGGACAAATTCCTTTGATGGCCAAACTATCCTTTAATGACCATGACTGTGGCTACCATGCAAAGAATAACACTGACCTTGATTTCCAAAACAAGAAATGAATGTTCACTTTCAAAGTGAATTATCACTTATCTTTGTGAATGAAATGAAACAAAGTGACTTTGACTTTGTAAAGAATATTCAATCGTGTGCAGGGAAAATAGAAACAGTATTTTTTCTCGCACATTAATGGATGGTTTAAGTCGGCACAACTTCACCTATGCGCAAGCAAAAATCATGTTTTTTTTTTTTTTAATATTCCCTATACATGATTGAATATTTTTTGGACAGTGAATTCATTTTGTTTTACCTTATTCACTTAGATCAGTGAAAATTGACTCTGCAAAATTAAAATGAACAATCTCAGACAGGCAAACCACCGTCAACCCTATCCGTCCCCTTCCTTTAAAATCTGGGATAAATTAAACACACAGGCTCTTGTATCTCCTCACTTACAATATCTTCTTTACAATCCATATTTCACTCCAGGTCTAGGGAGCTCACAAAGTTTTAAGGACTGGTTTTATCTAGGCATCACTCGCTTACACCCACTGTGTTTTGCATCTGGAATCAAAAGCTACACCACCCTCCAGGAGGAATTCATAGTCACCAGTTCTGAGCTTTTTGTGCTACTTTGAGGTGAAATTCTATATAATGCAGAAGATTAATATTAGATTTTCCCTTTCCATCTCATTCATCTTACTTGAATCCAAATATTTGAATGATAGAGACGAATGCTTCTCTCTTTTGAATCTAAGATCCTTTATGCTACAGACACACACCTCCAAACATAACGAGAAACTGGGAACATATTTGGAAGTGAAGAACTGGTTTCAAATTTGGGAACCAATGAAGTCTAGCAGTCCAAACATTTACAACCTTGAAGCAAATCAAAAATTGTTTTCCAAATGGTATTTGGTGCCATCACATAGAACCAAATTCAATTCAACCTTGTCACCACAGGGCTTTAGGTGGTGTAATGAAGTTGGCACCTTTCACCATATCGGGTGGACATCACCAGTGGTAAGATTCCTATGGTCCACACAGAAACCAAACAGACCATAGCAAAGGCATGGAAATCCACAGATTTTAACCCTCAAAAGGTCAAACCCAGAGTATCCTTAGTGATTAACCATAAGCTGGCCATTATATTGAAGGATAGAATGGCCTCTTTGAAAAAAAAATGGTCTCCATGGATCCAGATCTATTTACCTCCAGACTTTGATTGCTGCCTGCCAGCTCTCTGATTAAGACCATATGAGCACACTTTGTCATCCTCTAAAGCCTGGTACACACTGACAGCTCTGGTTTAAACCACTGTACTAACCATCCAACGTTGGTATAGCGATCTCCCCTACTGAGCTGTTGTGTTCTGATGGGGGGACGGCCTCCCCGCCAGAACACTCCAATCAGCACTCTCTGCCATTGGCTGAGAGCACTGATTGGGAGTCGACCAGCTGCTGGTTTTTCAACATGCTCGTCCAACAGAAGTCGGCCATTTGGCATACTGGCATACACACGGGCCGAATGTTGGCCAGTTTTATTGAACCGGCCCGTGTCTCCCAACATTCAGCCGGTGTGTACGGGACTTTAGCCTGACAGTTCCCCACGCTGAAGATGTGGCCATAGACAGGTCTCACAGTGATTCATACAGAATATTTATACATTAGCATCATATGTTTTTATCTCCTTTTTATACAAGCACAGATTTTATTGGCTTTGCAGTTGGTGCCTTGCATTGAGTGCTTCAGTTTAGCTTACAGTGGTTGTAAAGGCTTAACCTTAATGCATCCCCTGCATTAGGATAAAAAATGTTTCAGTGTAAGTGTAAGCCCCCTCAAACCCCCCCTTATACTTATCTGAGTCTCTATCCAGTACTGTGCCTGTTTTCAGCAGAGCTGGTCTCTTTATCTCTTCTCACAGGACAGAACGGCAGCAACGGGAGCCATTGGCTACTGCTGTTGTTAATCAAATTTTGTCAGCAGAGAAAGGGGCGGGGCCAAGTCACACTGTGTGTGTCTATAGATGCACACAGCCCAGCTCGGGATCGCTCCCACAGGTGTGCCACCATAGGAAGCCACTTCCTTTGGTGGGGCACTGAGAAGAGGAGGAGCCCAGAGTGCCAAATGGAGCACCCGATAAGAGGAGGTTCGGGGCCACCGTGTGTAATACCAGTGTACAGAGCAGGTAAGTATAACATGTTCATTATTTTAAAAAAAACCTAAGCCTTTACAAACGCTTTAAAGTGTATTTAAATCTTAACCACTTCCGGACCACCCGCCGTCATTATATGGCCGTTGATAGCTACCATAACCCCGGTATTGTTTTTTTCAGTGGCCGTTTCTGATAATAAAGTGGTCTCTGCGGCGGATTCGCCATGAGATCACTTTTATCGGGGGCGGAAGAGGGTCCCCCCCTCCTGCCACCCTCCGGTCATCTCCGCTGCTTACCGCACCCACCAGTAGCAGCAGAGATGATCCGATCCGACCATCGTAATGCCTGTGAGCCGAGTGAGCCGGCTCCATAGCATTGCAGGGTGTCAAACGTCACTTCTGCCCATAGCTCTTAACCACTTAAGGACTGGTAGGATTTCCCACATTAGGACCAATTTCTGATTCGGCACTGCATCACTTTCAAAAAGTTCAATTAAAGAGATGCGCCACCCAATGTGTTAGATCATTTCTGGTCGCTGCACCTAAATAGCAGATGCTACATAATAAGTTTGAAGATAATAGGGCGTTGACCAAATCTAACTATATTAAAGTGCACTAGTGAGTATTAATATGTGACATATAAACCGTGAATTAATTTGTCAATAAATAAATCACATGTGACCATGATTACTCCCAGGGCCATCTTTAATATTGATTGGAACCTAGGCAAATATTTTCTTGGGCCTCCCCCATTCAATTTCACTCTCCACCTGCTCTGAGACATACAATAAATTGCAACTAGACTCAAAATCAGTTTACTGAATCAGATCAGCAGTGATTTTGATTGGTTGCCAGAGGTTACAGCATATCATTACCAGTACTGATTGGTTGCTAGAGGTACGGCACACATTACGGCTCACTGATTAGCTTCTGGAGGTTACAGCACATGCTTTCTTCTTGTTTGGTTGCTAGAGATTACTGTACATCAATACTGCTCAGTGATTGGTTGCTAGAGGTTACTGCACATCATTACTGCCCACAGATTGGATGCTAGAGGTTACAGCACATCATCTCCTCACTGCCCGAACACCATGGACTGGGGAGCGCAAAGTCGCTTTCCAGACACCACAAAAATGTGCTGCCCTTTAGCAGATACACAGCGGTGACATCAATTATTAATGACACCCTCATGCATCTGCTGACATGTGCTGTGGAATTTCAAGCATGCCTTTGTCTCTCCAGTGGGCAGCATCCAGTATAGGTGATGGTGAATATGACCTCGGGGGGGGGGGGGCATGATATACATATGAATGCCACCTTTGTTTACATATCAGCGCAGCTGGCCGCCACTATTTACGTATGAATGCTGCCGCTATTTACATATCAATGCCGGTTATTTACATGTAAATATAGGGTCTGCAGGTGAGCCATCTGTACACAACAATAGGGCAGAGTTGGGCAGCTTTAGTAGCAGCACTTAGATATTGGGACACAGCACAGGTCTAAAACTTCAAGGGACAAGGGAATTTAAACCAGGATAGTTGGCAAGTATGAGGCAGCTGCTTTGGGTCCCACAACAATGACAGGGCCCAGGGCAGCTGCCCCTTTTGCCCTGCCTTAAAGACGGCCCTGATTACTCCAAATTGATAATCCAATAGTTCATAGTTGTAGTGCCACACACAAGTTCATTTAAAATAAATATAATCCATTGGGACTAAAGTCATAAGAAAAATGTGTACTCCAATCTCCGAAAATACTTGAATTCAATGTGCTAATAAACATAAACATAGTGCTCCACCACGCGTGAGTATATGAGATGTACGCTCACCAGATATACTTAGCCACAAAGTGACCAGACCGCATGGATCAATATAAGATCATATGTAGCCAGTGTTCAGCACGAGCTCCTCCTTTTCTTCTTCTATATCACCTCCTTTCTTTAGGCTGCTCTATAGGAATAGTTCAAGCATAGAGCCACAAGAAACCGGGAATAATGTAATACCATTTTATTTGATAAAAATCAAATAAAACACAATTGTCGCTTTAACTGACAATTGTGCGGTCGTGCAAAGTTGTACCCAAACGAAATTTGCGTCCTTTTTTTTAAGCACAAATAGAGCTTTCTTTTGGTGGTATTTGATCAGCCCTGCGGTTTTTATTTTTTGCGCTATAAACAAAAAAAGCATCTATTTTGAAAAAAAAAACAATATTTCTTACTTTTCGCTATAATACATATCCAAAAAGATATATAAAAAAACAAATGTATTCACCGGTTTTGGCGGATTTATATTCTTCCTCATATTTTTGGTAAAAGAAAATCACAACCGGCATTTATTGATTGGTTTGCACAAAAGAGAATTCATTTCTGGTGTTTTTACAATTTTTTTTCTTTTACTAGTAATGGCAGCAATCTGTGATTTTTATTGGGACTGTGATATTGCAGCAGACATGTCAGACATTTTTGACACTTTTTTTGGGATCAATGATATTTATAAAGAGATCAGAAATTTAAATATCCATTGATTACTGTGTAAATGTCATTGGCAAGGGTTAACCTGCAGGGGGCGATCTAGGGGTTAACTGTGTTCCCTAGGCGTGTTCTAACTGTGAGGGGGCTGGGCTGCCAGGGGCATAAGAGATCTAACCGATCCCAGTGACAGGGATCAGTAGATCTCTTACATGCCGCCTGTCAGAATGGGGAACCGCTGTGTTTACATCAGCGGTTCCTCGTTTTTCTTCTCTGCCAGGCAATCGCAAGTAGCTGGCGGACATCGCAGCCACACGAGAGCGTGCCGCCCGCTAGCCACGCATGAGCGAGCCGCCGTTTATAAACGGTGATTCGTGGGACAGCGCCACTCTGCAGCAGAGAATTTTTTTTCAAATGTCATTTTATTATATTTTTTTTATTGCATTTTAGTGTACATATGAGATTTGAGGTCTTTTTGACTTTGACTTTTTTTTAGAGGTCCTGGCATGCTTTATTCTAATACGAATGTTTACATTTTACATTTCTTGTAATAAGAATAAAAGTGATGATTTTTTTTTAAAAAAAGGACGGTGTAGAAATAAAATATAAAAAGTAAAATAAATAAGGAAAAAAAAAATGTAAAGCGCCCTGTCCCGCCGAGTTTGCGCGCAGAAGCGAACGCATATGTAAGTCCCGCCCGCATATGAAAATGGTGTTCAAGCCACACATGTGAGTTATCGTTAGAACGAGAGCAATAATTTTATTCCTAGACCTACTCTGTAACTCAAAACTGGTAACCTGTAGGAATTTTTAAACGCTGCCGATGGAGATTTTTAAGTGCCAATGTATGTCACCATTTTAACTCAAAAAAAGTGAATTTTTTTCCAAAAAAATCACGCTGCGCAAATACGGTGTGACAACTCCCATGTTATTCTCTATGGTGTTAGAAAAAATATATAATGTTTGGGGGTTCTAAGTAAATTTATAGCAAAAAAACCTGATTTTAACTTGTAAACACAGACTCTCAAAAAAGAGGCTCGGTCTGGAAGTGGTTAATAATGATAATTTCTGATTTGTTCCCTTTTAGTCTGTTAAATATACCATCATATTACATCTGTTTGATAAATATACAATTTGCTGATTGATCCTGCCAGGAATCTGGTGAGCTTGTAACATCCTGTGCACTCTGCTTTTGCTGCAATGAAATCTCAAGCAGTGCTATAAGTCCTGCCCAGTTTACCTCTGTGAACTAAAGAACACCTCCACACCTGCAGGGTGGGGGATCTCTCGCCCCTACCCCACTGGCCCAGCAATAACAGCTACAGTAATTTATGAGTTCAGACTGAACCTGGTTCAGACCAAACTCAAGCTTAACCTCAACCAATCAGATACCAGTTGTTATTTTTCTACTGCAGATTAAAACATTAAAGTATTTTTTTTTTTTAACTAAAGCTGGAGAGTGCAAAATCTGGTGCAGTTGCGCATGGTAGCCAATCAGCTTCTAACTTCAGCTTGTACAATTAACCACTTCAGCCCTGGAAGGATTTACCCCCTTCCTGACCAGAGCACTTTTTACGGCACTGTGTCGCTTTAACTGACAATTGTGCGGTCGTGCAACGTTGTACCCTTGTGTCCTTTTTTCCCCACAAATAGAGCTTTCTTTTGGTGGTATTTGATCACCCCTGCGGTTTTTATTTGTTGCGCTATAAACAAAAAAAGAGCGACTATTTCTAAAAAACCCAATATATTTTACTTTTTGCTATAATAAATATCAAAAAAAAAAAAAAACGAATTTCTTCATCAGTTTAGGCCAATATGTATTCATCTACATATTTTTGGTTTGCGCAAAAGTTATAGCGTCTACGAACTATGGGAATAGATTTATGGCGTTTTTATTTATTTAAATTTTTTACTAGTAATGGCGGCGATCTGCAATTTTTAGCAGGACTGCGATATTGCGGCGGACAGTTCGGACACTTTTGACACTTTTTTGGGACCATTGACAGCGATCAGTGCTATAAATAACCACTGATTACTGTATAAATGTCACTGGCAGGGAAGCGGTTAACACTAGGGGGCGATCAAAGGGTTAAATGTGTACCCTGTCAGTGTATTCTAACTGTGTGGGGGCTGGGATGACTGGGGGAGGAGAGATCGCTGCTCCCATGTACAGGGAACAAATGATCACTCTCCTCTCCCCTGTCAGAATGGTGATTTGCTTGTTTACAATCGCAGATCCCCGTTCTGTCACTGCGGGGGAGCAATCACGGGTGGCCGGCGGACATCGAGTCTGCCCCACCCGCTGATTGGCTCCCCTACTAGCCAGTGAGCGAGTGAGTGCGCCTCCACAATACATGCTCCCGCACCCGCCATCATATGACGGCGTTTTCCGCAGGAGGGCCGACCTGCCACCGTCAAACGACAGCGGCTGGTCGGCAAAAGTGGTTAAAGTGGAAGTCCATGCAAAAACTAAAATCCCTGCATGTATAGCCACCCACATTACAACACTAACCTATGTAACCCTGTGAAGAAAAAGCAGTATACATAACTTTTCTGAAGCGGATCTCACTAGGGTTGCCACATCATCCCTTTAATCCAGGACACATATGAATTGCACAGGTTCTGAGGCCAATTTAATGCAGATAAGGCACCAAGTGAGTTTAATTATCACCTTAATCATCCACAGAACCTTTGTAATTAATGTGTCCTGGATTAAAGGGATGATGTGGCAACCCTAGATCTGACCCGATCTCCAGGGGGCGGAAGCTCTGCAGAGGACGCGGCCAACCACGGCTGTGAAATGAATGGGAAGTAACGTCACCCATAGACTTACTATGTGGCTTCCGCTGTCATCCTTATCCTCTGCACCCCTCTCCACACAGAAGCTGCGGCTGACAGCTCAGTGTGGGATCAGGTCGGATCGCCTGCAGAAAAGGTATGTATACTAATTTTTTCTTCAAAGGGTTAGAGAAGTTAGTGTTAGAATGTGGGTGGCTATAGATGCAGGGATTTTCATTTTTGCATGGACTTCCACTTTAAGCTTTGACAAAATAACCTAAAAAGCTGAGGAGCTGCACCAGATTTTGCAATCTCTAGGTTTAGTAAATCAACCCCTTAAGGCTGATGAGAATATCAGACAAATGATCTTCTGTTTCTTTGTCTTATATTAAAAACAAATAGGTCACTAAAGTTACGAAAATCGTCATAAGACAGAATGCAACTTCGGAAGTGATGTAATGTATTGTATTATATTCTAATGCATTCTTTTGTTTTCGAGCATGCGCGATCTTGGTCATATGAATTTTATCATGCAAATATTATACTAATACATGAAAATCATTAGTTCTGTTATCTTACGAGCAGTGGCGTCACTAGGGTTGGTGTCACCTGATGCGGTAAAACATGGTGTCACCCTCCCCCCGCACTAAGCAGGCTAGTGCGTGGGTGCGGCTTTGCCCCTTAACTGCCACAATGGATGGAGCTGGGATGGTCTTGGAGGGGTGGATAGAGCTGGAATAGAATCAGGGGAATGGATGGAGCCAGAATGGGATCGGGGATGGATAGAGCCCGGATGGGATTAGGGTGGTAGATGGAGATCGGGGGGATGGATGGAGCCAGGATGGGATTGGGGGAAGGGATGGAGCTGGGATGGAATCGGAGGGAATGGATGGGGATGGGATTGGGGGGTGGATGAAGACTGATAGGCTGCACTAATGGGCAGTGATGAGGCGGCACTGATAGGGTGCACTGATGGGCAGTGATGAGGAGGCACTGATAGTCAGTGATGAGGCAGTACTGATGGGCAGTGATGTGGCGGCACTGATAGGGTGCACTGATGGGCAGTGATGAGGCGGCACTGATAGGCAGAAATGATGGGCACAGATAGGCGGCAATGATGGGCACAGATAGGCAGCAATGATGGGCACAGATAGGTGGCACTGACAGGCATCACTGATAAGGAAGGGGGGCACTGATATTAGAGGACTGTGAGCTAATGGGGGCCTTTATAGAAGGGTCCTGCAGATCTAATGGTTAGTTACCAAACATTAGATCAGCAGTCAGTACCACCTCTTAGAGACCCCCATTAGCTGACAGTCCCCTTATATCAGTGCCCCCTACTCCCTTCCTTAGAGACCTCCATATATCAAAGAGAGTCCCCTCCCTCCTTATATCAGCACCCCCCGCCCTGTGCCCTCTTTAAGACATCCATTCATGCCTTACCAGGGGGAACTGGGAGCCGCTGCAAGGAGGGAAGTGTGAGAGCACAGCACATAAGGATGCAGGATCTGCCAGCCCAGTTACTACTCACATACACACTGTTCCCACACTCATCGACAGAACACCGGCAACACTTTCTTCCATTCTCTCTTCCATCCCACCTCCCAAATCCCAGTCTCCGAATGATGTCACGGCGGGGCCGGGACTAGAATGCCTCTGTCAGGCGGAGAGAAGAGAATGTTGTAGCTGTGATTGCGGCCGTGGAGTGTGGGTGCATGCGGACCAGGTCACACAGTCTGTCTCTCTGCCTCACTTCCTCCTTCCACACTCTCCCTGCACATCGTGCTGAGCAAAGGAAATCCTGGAAGGGAAGGAGAGAGCCGCTGCAGCCGCGGTTCCCTACTCAATGTGGCGCCAGTACCATTCGGAGCTTGGTGTCACCCTCTGGCGGGTGTCACCCGGGTGCGGGCCGCACCCCCCCGCACCCCCATAGCAACGCCACTGCTTACGAGAACATTTTTTGTGTTTGTCCCTTCAGATATTTTCACACAAACTGTCATGATCATTGAACGCTATGTACTTACGAATAGAATATTGTACGATCGCTCCTAATGCATTTTTTTCATCTAATATTCTCATTGTGTGTACAGGCTATTGTCTTAGGCCAGCCATACACGGAGCAAATTTCTTTCCTGCAACCATGGGTTGTAGAAAAGAAATTTGCTAGATTACCCCATCAACACAGATAGTGTTGATGCGGGTATCCCTCCTGCTGGCCATTGTCTTCTCCTGGCAAGCCATCCCCGCCATGATTATTGCTAGCGACTATACCAGCCATTAGCAATAATTGCAGGTAAAACCCGGCATGCTGGTTGTACCCAAGTTGATCAATCGATTCCTGCTAAACCGGCTGAGATTTGAAACATGCATGGCTTGCCTTATAGATAACGCTTTTTTTTCCTTTCTTACAACTTTTACACACAACTAGAGTTGAGCGAACCTCTGGAAGTTCGGGTTCTGCTGGTCTGGCCGAACTTCGGGACAAAGTCCGGGTTCGGGTCCGGACAGAACCCGAACGATCGCATGGACCCCGAACCCCATTGAAATCAATGGGGACCCAAACTTTTAGGCACAAAAATGGCTGTGACAAAGTCCTGGAAAGCCCTAGAGGGCTGCAAAAGGAAGTAAAATGGGGGTAAGGGTAGGGCAAGTGCCCTACAAAAAAATAGGGATAAGGAAAATAAATTAAAATCAAATAAAAAAATGGGAAGGGGGTGGATGTGGAGTAGGAGCCTAGAGGTTGACTAGGCCGTGACCGTGGCAGTGTAGGTGGAAGTGGCGGTGGTAGAGGAGTAGGAGGAGGTAGCCAACATGGTATTTTTTTTTTTGTATTGAGGCCTATTCAAAAAAAGAAGTATATGAATGGCTGTGTGAGTTCGGTCTAAATGTTTATTCTGCACAAGGTACAGACAAGTCTTGTGGGATCCATGCCTGATTCATTTTAAAAAAAGGTTAGCTTGTCCACGTTGGATGTGGACAAACGGCTCCGCTTGTCTGTGATAACGCCCCCTGCCATGCTAAACACACGTTCCGACAATACACTGGCTGCAGGGCAGGCCAGCACCTCCAAGCCATAAACGGCAAGCTCAGGCCATGTGGCCAATTTGGAGACCCAGAAGTTGAATGGGGCAGACCCATCAGGCATTACGTGTAGGCG
>BLSH010353264.1:998231-1021954 GCA_018402905.1 Glandirana rugosa | reverse complement strand
CCAACGATCCTGACGGCCAAAGGATTCGTTGGTTGTTTAATGACTTATAATGAAATCTGGTGATCCCTCTACTGATACATCCCAGAATTCTATTTGCTTTTCCCACTGCCTGGCCACACTGTTTGCTCATTTTGCAATCATCTGAAATAAGCACCCCCAAATCTTTTCCTCCCTGCATCTTTTCAGTCTCCCTGCATATTTGTGCCCACCTCAAATTTCCCATTTACATCAGTATTCTTTACCTGTGCAGTGTGCCTTTAGCAGTGGTTTGATTGGCTGTGCTTCCCGGCTCCCACCTGGCTCTTACAGTAAAGGTAAAGGACACTGCTAGGTGGAAGCCCGGGAGTTGCGGCTGGTCTGCAATAAAGTAATATTCAGTAATTTGTTGGTTGCTTAGGAAACCGGCAGTCCTAGCAACCAACAATACAGCGAAGAGGCGGGAGGGCCAGGCTTTATCGCGTTGTGGGACCTGTGCTGCATACTGCTGGGGGTGAGTATGCAATGCAGGTCCTGTAACTTGACAAATCTTGAGCAGAAACCATGCCTGCCGTGAGTCTGGCCTTGTGGGCTGGATGTGGCCCATGGGCCATACTTTGGAGACCTCTGCTCTGAAAATCACTGTACTAGGCACTGCTACCGAGACATCACCTCCCGCCTCTCCACCTTGTCCAATCAGAGAACTCTTTGCATTTATTGATAAAATGCAAAACATTCTCTGAATGGCACAAATGCTGAGTGGGTGACCACCTGTGTCCACAAAGCAGTAAGACAGCCACATGGAGATCACTATAGTAGTGGTGCCTACTACAATCATTTCCAGCTTTCATGAGGATCCCACAGGTATGGTGTATGCCTAGTTACATTGTTTAAGTTGGACCAATGCAACTACCTTTACCTACCCATACCTTCTTCTTCAAAGCTTGTCCCATACACCCCCAGCTGCAATCTTCCAGTGCCACGGGGGTTAATAAGACTGGCTGTACCAGCATAGGCACTCATCAAGAATACCAACTATGCACACCCCTCCTTCATTCATAGAAGCTGTATGGTATTGGGCAGGGCTAGTGCAAGGATTTTTGACACCCTAGGCGAAACCTCATTTTGCCGCCCCCTTTGGCTCAGCCCCAGACTCCACCCCCTTTGCGCTGTCCATGTATACCATGAAGGTGGCAGAGGTGGAGATTTTTGCAGCGCCTTTCTACCTATTTCTTTAGCCATGGTCCAAAGGCTCACACCTGAGCCTCTGGACCCGGCCCAAAGACAAACAATGGTGCCACCAGCTTGCTTCCTCATGCCAGCCGTGGTCTGCAGGTATATGGACAGGCTGGGGTAGTATATAGACAGACTGGGGTAGTATATAGACAGGCTAGGGTAGTATATAGACAGGCTGGGGTAGTATATGGACAGGCTAGGGTAGTATATGGACAGGCTGGGGTAGTATATGGACAGTCTGGGGTAGTATATAGACAGGCTGGGGTAGTATATGGACAGGCTGGGGTGGTATATGGACAGGGGCTTGGCGCCCTGGGTGGCAGTGCACCCTAGGCGGCCGCCTATTCCGCCTAGTGGTAGAGCCGGCCCTGGTATTGGGTGTCATACAAACAAGCTGTCCTCTTAAAAAAAAAAAGCTTTAACCTTCCAGAAATTAAGAGTGTTGTAGACAATCTCACCTCTCTTGCAGAATTCCCAGGGATGCACAGCTTTGGAGACATTACTGACGGGATTTTCTGCTCTACAAATATAGGTGAAGTTGATATTCCTGGGAGGTACAAACACAACGTTCTGTGTCCCGGTAATATCACTGCTGTTTAAGCTCCTCCAGGTGACGGTCACATTGCTTCCATTCACTGAACACGTCAAGATGACCTCACATGTCCTATTATCGGTCACATTGGAGTTGATGGTGACATCCTCAGATGTTAGATTATCTGGAGGGAAGAAGAATCACAGTGGCTACAAAGGAATATGTAAGCTGGTCTTCAGGGGAAGAAATGAGCCCCACCCACATCTACAACTCCCAGCATGCAACAATCCCGCCCCTGCAGAACCAACTAGGTACATGTAACTTAAAGTATAACTAAAGGCAAACCTTTTTTTTTTAGTTTTGGATGGAGTGGAGAGGGATTAGAACCCCTGTAAGGATTTTATTGTTGTCTGTGCCCCCCTTAGGGAGATTCACCTATTCAACTTCCTTTGTGTCCTGTTGACCATTTTCACTGAAAGTGAAAGAAATTCCCACAGTTTGGTTGTCCCCAAAACAGGAATATAGGAATATTCTGGTGACAACTAAGGATTCCCTCACTTTGGAGGGATTTCCTCTCACTTCTTGTTTTGGCTATGAGACGAAATGAAGAGGAAATTCCTCAAGGAGACACAGGTGGCACAAAAAAAGAAAAAAGCCCTCTTATCTATTCAGAATGAAGAAACAAAAGTTTTGCCTTCAGTGTTACTTTGCTTCAGTTATAATATAACACTAAAAATGGTAGTTAGAATAGCGTCTGTTTTATATTTTGTAAACATTGTAAGCTTTATCCATTTGACCTCCGGAAGATTTACCCCCCTTCATGACCAGGCCATTTGTCGCGATACGGCACTGCATTACTTTAACTGACTATTACGCGGCTGTGCGGCACTGTACCCAAATAAAATGTATGCCCTTTTTTCCCACAAATAGAACTTTATTTTGGTGGTATTTGATCACCTCTGTGTTTTTTATTTTTTGTGCTATAGACAAAAAAAAAAATTTGAAAAAAACCCTGATATATTTTACTTTCTGCTATAAAACTTATCCAATAAAAAAATTGAAAAAATTGAATTTCTTCATAAATTTAGGCCAATGTGTATTCTGCTACATGTTTTTGGTAAGAAAAAAAAAGCGTATAAGGATTGGTTTGCGCAAAAGTTATAGCGTCGACAAACGATGGGAAATTTTAATTTATTTATTTTTACTAGTAATGGTATCAGCGACTTATAGCAAGACTGCAATATTGAAGTGGATGGTCTGACACATGAATGACACATTTGACACGTTTTTGGGAACCAGTGACACCAATACAGCGATCAGTGCTAAAAAAATGTGCACTGGCACTGTACTAATGACACTGGCAGGGATGGGGTTAATCTAGGGTGATCAAAGGGTTAAATGTGTGCCTAGCCAGTGTTTATGCAAGGTGCTTTTACTAGGGGAAGTAATCGATTTCATTCCTTGCTTTGCGGGAAAGTATATATATTATTTCAATGCTGACAGGACAGAACTCTGCCTTGTTTACAGAGGCAGAGCCCTGTCCCGTATGTGTTCCAGACGATTGGCGGGTGCTGGCGGTAATCTCTTGGCCGGTCAAATACCATTAGTGATAATAAAAGAAAAAGGATATTTGATTAGTAAAATATTAATCCCTCTGAATGTTCGATTGATCTGTGCTTGATTAGCCGCAGCGGAGGGCAGGGGACACATTGGAGGGCTAATAAATCCCTGAATCTTGATAAAGAGGACCTGTCCCCTGCCCAAGCTATCACTATCATTTATAAGCCTCCTTATGATAGCAATAAAGTTAAATAAAGAAAAAAAAACAAAAAGCATACATTTTTTTTTTAATAAAGTAAATAAAAATAATAAAAAATGCAAAAGCCCTCCTCAACCATGTACATACCCCAATGTAAATGAGCAGCGTAGAATACACAAATGTACAGGTGTATGTTAACATAAATCGTGCCATACATGTGAAGTTTCATGCCGCCATCCGAGTGAGAACAATAATTCTGGGGCCATAATTCACAGTTAACTCTGAACTAATGACCTGTAAAGGCTTTTAAAGCATTGCTTATGGACAATTTTGGGTACCATAGTTTTTTTGTGATTTCATGGGTGCATGCAATTTTAAGGCTTGACAAGTTTGGTATTTTTTTGCTTGATTCAACCTCATCTTTTATATTTTATCAAACATTGGGTATAATATTGCATTTGTGTGCACTAAAATTCATTTTGGTGCATTTTTTCCTGAACATACAGTCAGGTCCATAAATATTGGGACATCGACACAATTCTAATCTTTTTGGCTCTATACACCACCACAATGGATTTGAAATGAAATGAACAAGATGTGCTTTAACTGCAGACTTTCAGCTTTAATTTGAGGGTATTTACATCCAAATCAGGTGAACGGTGTAGGAATTACAACAGTTTGTATATCTGCCTCCCACTTTTTAATGGACCAAAAGTAATGGGACAATTGGCTGCTCAGCTGTTCCATGGCCAGGTGTGTGTTATTCCCTCGTTATCCCATTTACAAGGAGCAGATAAAAGGTCCAGAGTTCATTTCAAGTGAGCTATTTGCATTTGGAATCTGTTGCTGTCAACTCTCAATATGAGATCCAAAGAGCTGTCACTATCAGTGAAGCAAGCCATCATTAGGCTGAAAAAACAAAACAAACCCATCAGAGAGATAGCAAAAACATTAGGTGTGGCCAACTCAACTGTTTGGAACATCCATAAAAAGAAAGAACGCACCGGTGAGCTCAGCAACACCAAAAGACCCAGAAGACCACGGAAACCAACTGTGGTGGATGACCAAAGAATTCTTTCCCGGGTGAAGAAAACACCCTTCACAGCAGCTGGCCAGATCAAGAACACTCTCCAGGAGGTAGGTGTATGTGTGTCAAAGTCAACAATCAAGAGAAGACTTCACCAGAGTGAATACAGAGGGTTCACCACAAGATGTAAACCATTGGTGAGCCTCAAAAACAGGAAGGCCGGATTAGAGTTTGCCAAACAACATCTAAAAAAGCCTTCACAGTTCTGGAACAACATCCTATGGACAGATGAGACCAAAATCAACTTGTACCAGAGTGATGGGAAGAGAAGAGAATGGAGAAGGAAAGGAACTGCTCATGATCCAAAGCATACCACCTCATCAGTGAAGCATGGTGGTGGTAATGTCATGGTATGGGCATGTATGGCTGCCAATGGAACTGGTTCTCTTGTATTTATTGATGATGTGACTGCTGACAAAAGCAGCAGGATGAATTCTGAAGTGTTTCGGGCAATATTATCTTCTCATATTCAGCCAAATGCTTCAGAACTCATTGGACGGCGCTTCACAGTGCAGATGGACAATAACCCGAAGCATACTGTGAAAGCAACCAAAGAGTTTTTTAAGGGAAAGAAGTGAAATGTTATGCAATGGCCAAGTCAATCACCTGACCTGAATCCGATTGAGCATGCATTTCACTTGCTGAAGGGAAAATGTCCCAAGAACAAGCAGGAACTGAAGACAGTTGCAGTAGAGGCCTGGCAGAGCATCACCAGGGATGAAACCCAGCATCTGGTGATGTCTATGCGTTCCAGACTTCAGGCTGTAATTGACTGCAAAGGATTTGCAACCAAGTATTACAAAGTGAACATTTGATTTATGATTGTTAATCTGTCCCATTACTTTTGGTCCCTTAAAAAGTGGGAGGCACATATACAAACTGTTCTAATTCCTACACTATTCACCTGATTTGGATGTAAATGCCCTCAAATTAAAGCTGAAAGTCTGCAGTTAAAGCACATCTTGTTTGTTTCATTTTAAATCCATTGTGGTGGTGTATAGAGTCAAAAAGATTAGAATTGTATCGATGTCCCAATATTTATGTATCTGACTGCATACACACACTGAGGCTCACCAGATGAATGTTAGTAAATGCACATCAACTTTCCTTTTGAGATCAATTGCCGCCTCTGCGTCCCCCTCAGGGCCAGTTACTCAATCTTGCAGACACTGCTGTGCTTGGATCTTTCCCTCCAGCTGTAGTCACCCATGATGATCTATCCAGGCAGGAGATCTGCTGCTTCTCAGGAATTCAGGAATTCGAAAAAGACATAAAACTAATTTCAGATATGAATTCTGAATACGAATCCCGAATACAAATTGAACAAATTATCCGAATTTAACTAAACTACAGTAAATAACTATATTAAGGAATCTAAACAAAACAAAACGCACAGAGGTCTAGTGGTTAGCACTTTTGCCTAGCAGCAAAAGGGTCGCTGGTTCAAATCCCAACCACAACACTACCTGCCTGGAGTTTGCATGTTCTCCCGGTGCCTGCCTGGGTTTCCTCTGGTTACTCCAATTTCCTCCCACACTCCAAAGACATGCTGGTAGGTTAATTGGATCCTGTCTAAATTGGCCCGTGTATGTATGAATGTGAGTTAGGGACCTTAGATTGTAAGCTCCTTGTGGGTAGGGACTGATGTGAATGTACTATATATATATATATGTAAATATATATGTAAAGCTCTGCGTAACTTGACGGCGCTATATAAGTACCTAAAGTAAATAAAACACATTTTTTTGCACATGCACATGTCTACTGTCAAATTTCGATCCATGTTTGGCAGGGGTCAGCAACCTTTTTCCCGAAAGAAGAATCCTCCAGCGGGGATGGCGCAGGCTTTGTTTGCAGGTAAGTGTCACATAATGTGCTAGTATAAAATACATTATGCCTTTACTTTGCAGGGAAGGGGAAAGAAAGATAAACCCTGATGGGTTTACTTCCTCTTTAAGGGCGGATTCAATGTATGTGAATGCATGGAGGGACGCATTCTCTTGCTAATGAAGATAACAGTACACAGCTCCTGTACCTCTGCCCCCCTTTACATTACACAGCCCCCTCACCTCTGGACCCCTTTACATTACACAGCCCCGCACCTCCGGACCCCTTTACAATACACAGCCCCCACACCTCTGGCCTTCTTTACATTACACAACCCCTGCACCTCTGGCCCTCTTTACATTACACAGCCCCCGCACCTCTGGCCCCCTTTACATTACACAGCTCCCCCACCTCTGGCCCTCTTTACATTACACAGCCCCCCCACCTCTGGCCCCCTTTACATTACACAGCCCCTGTACCTCTGGACCCCTTTACACTACACAGCCCCCCTGCATATTACACAGTCCCCCTGCACATCACACAGCCCCCTACCTAGACCCCCTGCATATTACACAGTCCTCCCTGCATATTAAACAGCCTCCCTGCATATTACACAGCCCCCCCCCCCAGTTGTGTAATCATGGAGGGATGGGGTGCTTTAATTTTTTTTTTTTTACACTGTCCCTTTCAAAAAAACGTTTCTGATCACTTTTATTGCTGTCAGAAGAAATGTAAACATCCCTTGTTATAGGTACTCTTTATGGAGGGATCTGGGGTCTCTAAAACCCCAAATCCCTCTTTTGCACTTAAAAGTATTCAAAATGCCAAGTTTGGCTGTTTTGAATACTGTCATACTGTCAGTGTGACGGAAGAGCCGCGAAAGGCGGCAGGAGGGGGGGTGTCCCCCCCCCCCGCTGCTTGGGATAACAGTGGCTTCTTAGCTGCATCAGTTGTTATCCCAAGAAATCCAACCGCCGGCTCAAAAAATGGTTCCGGGGTGATGCATGCAGCTGCAGGCATCACCCTGGTACAACCCCTTCAAGCCAAAGCTGCATATTTGTGTATGGTCGGCGTGAAGGGGTTAAAATGTCTCTGGGCCGGGTGCACATGAATTCATCACATGCACTGGTGGGCCAGACATTTAGGTTGTCGACCCCTGATGTATGAACAGCCTGTTGGAAAATGTATGCGTGATCTGTGCCTCCGGCTATACCTAGCAGCGCTGATCATCTGCGAAGAAGTCTCCCTGTTGTCAGAATACAATACCTCAGCAGGAGTGATTCTCCCATCCATATTGGATTTGCGAATGGAGTCATTTATTTTCCATTCAACCACACTAGTTGATCGAAAAAAAAATAATGTATGGGCTGCTTTAGGTGGCTACATTTGTTCTCCATGATCCCCTGTGTATGTGAACGTAGCCACCCTTTCCTCCTTGCCCCCAAGATGGACTACACTATCTACATGTAGACACATTGGAGGTTAGTTACTAATTCAAATAAACTGCGCACTTGTGCAGTTACACTCTGCATGTGCAGTTGCTCCAGAGCTTAGTAAATGAGGCAAAGCCACACTTTCAAAAGAATACCCAATCGTGTGCAAGAAAAATAGAAAAACAGCATTCTTACTTGCACATGATTGGATGATGTAAGTCAGCAGAGCTTCTGCTCATTTACTAAGCTCTGGAGCAACTGGTCTTGCAGAGGGCAGAGGTCTTGCAGAGGGCAACTGCAAAGTGCACAGTCTATATGCCTTTAGTAAATCAACCCCATTCAGTTCTATGGGAATTGTAGTATACATAGAGCAGATCATGCAACCAGAAATAACGGCCCTGCTTGCTCTACACTAGTAGCTGAAATGTACATAAAAAAACAGAGCCATGGTACACTTGATCATTTAGAACAATTGATGTGAACAGTTAAGTGTTTGTCAACCATTTCCACTTTGGAGCAGATTTTCATATGTAGCCTTGGCCCCAGTCCCTAGAGGCCGGATGGTGACCTCCAGAGCCAGGGACAGCTGACATCCATCCTCACAGTGTGCGTTACTAGGCATAGTGGGTGTTGACAGAAGAACTGAGTTGGGCACCAAACACTTTGATGATGCAGAACAAAAGAGATGTATTTTTTTGTTCAAGAACTGGGGAGAGAGTGTTAGGGCAAGGACACCCTTTAGATAGATGCAAGAGCACTTAGCAGACTCCTAGACTCTCTGAATAAGATTCTTGATGTAGCTATAAAGTCCCACAGGCCTTCCAATTGAACTCTGCCTGACTGCGACTATTTCTTTGTGCAATGAACTTGTACTTTGGACTTCCACACAGATTGATGCACATATGAAACTTGGTATCCCTGTTGTACAGATCTGGCTTCCGTCTCACACCCTCCCACTTTAGCTTCACGAGTTTACACTCACAGTCTCCCAACAAGACTTCTTGGACTCCCACTGCCACTAGGTCCCTTGTACTTCACACAGCCAACCACTGTATTTCCCGAGTGTCCCCCACACCAACCTGCTGGGTTCCCTCCTCGGCTCTTCAGCCCAATCGCTGAACTCTCTCAACTCTCTTGCAAGCGTCACCCCCTCTATTTCACTGGGTTCCTAGCTTGACTTCTGCTGAGATTTTCCCACTGGCCCCGATACGTGAAAAAGGCTACTCTGGTACTCTCTCTCAGACTCTGAACTCTGGCCTCTGATAACCGGAGTGTTGTCCCTTTAGGACTTGAGCTTTGCCTCCGGTGACAAGAATGGTTGTCCTCCGCTAGCAACCCTGTCCCTTCACCTCAGAAAAGAGGGGTTCTCTGGCTGGTAGAACCCGTGCAACTTGGTTAGGCTTCCGACATGAAGCCCCAACCCTCCACTGCTGCTGCTAGTCCTGAGTAGGCCTCAGACTGCCTAGCAACCAGGAACTCCCGGATAGGCCCCAGGCTTGTGGCCTAGCAGCTGGGAGCTTTGACACACGTCCACCCAGACAGCCATCCAGGTGGCACAGAACAGTGATCACCTGACTCCTGCCAAATACACAGGCTCTCCCAGCAGGCCATGGGGCCTAAGAAAACCCCTGCAGATTGGCTGGAGCAGCCTAGCATTCTTATTCCAAGTTCATGTACACCTTGTCATTCCAATGCCATCAGCAGTGCCATCTAATGGCAAAGGAGAGAGATGCACCAAACCCAGAGCTAGGGAAAAGAGATCCCCTAACAATTTGGCCAGGCCATTTACCGCCCAGCAAACTAAATTTAACAGCACCCCCACTGAAAACCAGAGTGCTACACACACATATATGTTAAAATCTGCATTTTTAGCTATAAAATGGCATAACCTCCCCCCAGAACATTACATATTTTCTGAATGAAGAGATCCTATGCAATAAAAACCCGGTGGCTGCAATTTTTTACATCACAGGATATTTGCAAAACTGTTTATCTGTTCTATAATTTTTAGGAAATCACATTAAATTAAGTTTAGTACACAGCAACATAATTGAATCCACAATTTTTGCACAAGCTGTTAAGAAAAACATGTGTGTGCATCTACAGCACCTACAATTATCAAAAGGTGACACTTTAAATAGCTTTGCTGCTCATCAGTTTGAAGTGACCATATATGATGGACGTGAATTATTGAACTGACTCTGGCATGTGCAGCGATACCCAACATGCATTGTGCAATCATTAACATACACATGCGCACACTTTGTGCACTTTTGCATTCATTAGTGTGTACAGGAGATGGTGACGTTGCTTTCCAATTTTTTACCTTATTACTATTAATTTTATTATATTTGAAATTTTAACACTTTTTTTTTC
This sequence comes from Glandirana rugosa, assembly GCA_018402905.1. Classification (NCBI taxonomy): domain Eukaryota; kingdom Metazoa; phylum Chordata; class Amphibia; order Anura; family Ranidae; genus Glandirana; species Glandirana rugosa. The sequence goes on along the minus strand of BLSH010353264.1, from coordinate 1,011,728 downwards.
ATTCAACGTTATTGTTATTACAAGGGGTGATAGCATTGGGTAGTTAACAGGTCCTCTTTATGGAGACATCAGGGTTTTTTTTAAGATCTCTAATGTCTCCCCTGCCCTTTGCTCCAGTGGATCATTCACAGGACTATGCTTAATCTGCTGTTGACCAGGCTTTTCAACCGGGATTTTGACAGCTGTGATCCAGAAATGCTCAAAGCTGAGCAGTCCTGGTTTTACATTTAGCAAAGGAGATTGGAGAATTGATGTTCCCAGGTCTCTTCCACTTGCCATCTCATCAGTAGTGGTAAAGTCCAAGAAGCATGGAGCAGGGTCATTTGAGCGGGGAGAGGTACCATCCATGAGTTATGTTAAAGAGATCAAGCGGTTTTACAGCTTTATTTCAAAGTCCAATGAAAGTGGTTGTAAAACCTGAAAGTTTTATATCTTCATGCATTCTATGCATGAAAATAAAAAGCCTTCAGTGTGCAGCTCCCCCTCAGCTTCCCTTTATACTCACCTGAGCCTAAGCCAGTGATGTGCACGAGAGCAGAAGCTCTCCCGGGTCTCTCCCTACTCATTGGCTGAGGCACAGCAGTGGGAGGCATTGGCTCCCACATCTGTCAATCACAGCCAGCGAGGAGTGATCAGGGGGCGGGGCCAAGCCACACTCTGTGTGTCTCATAGATACACACAGGCAGCTTGGGCGCAACCACACACAAGTGCCTCCAGAGCAAATAGCTTGCTATGGGGGCACTCAGCAGGGGGAAGGGGCCAGGAGTGCCAGCAGGGGGACAGAGAATAGGAGGATCGGGGCTGCTCTGTGCAAAACCGTTACACAGAGCAGGTAAATATATTGTAACATGTTTGTTATTTTTTTTTTTTTTAATGAACCTTTAGCCCTGGTTCACACTGACAGCTGAACTCGCAGAATTTCATTCCCGCATATCACTCCCCGACTTTAGGGGCGATTTCAGAGACATCTGTGTGGGTTACTGCACAGATGTCTATGGAAATCGCACCCCGATTTCGCCCAAAGTAGTACAGAAACTACTTTTGGGAATCGGCGTGGCACCAATTTGGACGGTTCAATTACCGCTGATTTAGCATGCGATTTGATATGTCAAATCGCAAGCCAAATTGCTCCAATGTGAACCTAAGCTTACAAACACTTTAAACTCAACAAGCATCTTCATAAAAAAAACATAAAAATAAATTGCACAAGTCCTCAAAAGCATTCACCAATGTCCTGTTTGCAATCATTACCTTGATTTAGAGTGCAGACCGAGGCACCCTAATGACCACTCCAATGATCACCCGAAACCAGCGCCATCTTAGATTATGACACTGACTTCCTAATTGCTTTCTCTTCATGTGGAGCAGCAAGGGCAACGTGAGAACACATGCTTATAGTGGGTGCCTGATGTCTTCTCAGCAAGGTGATTGAATTCTGCCACTGTTGGGACATTCAAATGTGGCTGTAATCTGTATCAGAAAGGAAAACAGAAATAAAGGGCAACATGGTGGTTTATTTGTTTTGCCTTGCAGTACTGGGGTCCTTGGTTCGAATTCTGGCCAGGAGACTATGTGCATGGAGTTTGTATGCTCTTCCTGTGCTTGCATGGGTTTCCTCCTACACTCCAGAGACATGCTGATAGGTTATTTGGCTCCTGACTAAATTGGCCTTAGTATATGTATGAATGTGAGATAGGGACCATAGATTGTAAGCTCCTTGAGGGCAATGACTGATGTGAATGTACAGTATGTAAAGCATTGTGTAAACTATTGGCAGTATAAAATACTATAATAAACACATAATGATCTGAAAGCTATTCATGGGCAGTGTTTCATGGGCACTTAGAGATGAAACTAACTTAATTGGTGAGTTTAGTCTAAAACAACCCAATCTTTTATATTATAAAGCTGACCTGTATTGGTGGCTGGGATTTATAAGCCTTTTGCAAGCCATAGCCTATAGTATAAACTTTAAATGATGACATTTGTGGGCAAACATTCTGCTTAGAGCCCACCATTTCATTATATCACCACCAGCCTGGTTCTCATGGTACCCAGTAGAGTTAAGTTTAATACCGCATGTTTGTGGTCAAACTTCTGGCTTCTAATCACAGGATAACTGTTGGAAAAACACAACACCAGACACATCTCACAGCATAATGTAGCCTTCCCATGTACGAGATTCCCAATATTTCCTGTGTTTCAGGCCGTCTGCTTCGCATTAGTTTACCAGTAAGCAGATTATGTTTTTCTGAAATGGGAGGAATAATGAAGCAATCAATTATTTCATACCAGCTGTTAATAATGACACTTCCCAGCTATTGGCATTGCTTGTGAGAATCCAGAGCAGTAGTTCATCCCTCTTATTGTTAACAGAAAATACACTATATGGCAAACAATGCGTGGACACCCTTCTAAATCATTGAGTTCTGGTGTCTCCATTAACTCCATCAATTTCCCATAAATTTTTCATTCTATGCACACATATTAAAATGTACATTTTAGCATCTGAAGATTACTTTAGCCACTTGTGGGGTCAGCTGCCCATATTGTACTGTGAATGGGTGGCCGCTCTAGGCAGAGCGACACACTGGTACATCGCTGCCAACATCCGGGTGCACGCCCTCCTCCGGCTCCGGAACCTGTCAGGAAGTCCCGGCCAATGATTCACGGCCAGGACCTGCTGATCTGCTGTGTACATTTACAGCCAAGAGCTCTGTGTTGACATTCAGCACAGAACTCTGTACATAGGGAGCGATCTGTCAGCTTCTCAGGGATGAGAAACTGAGAGATCATTAGTAAAAAGCAGCACACATTCCACATAGGCACATATTTAACCCCTTGATCGCCCCAGGATGTTAACCACTTCCCAGCCAGTGTCATTAGTACAGTAACAGTGTATATTTTTAGTAATGATCACTGTATTAATGGCACTGGTAATGTCAGTAGCAGTTAGTCAGTTCCCCCAGTGTCAGTTAGTGTGAGATTGTCCGCCGCACTATCGCAGTCCCAGGTTGTTGATTGCCACCATTAGTAGTATAAAAATGCAGAGCGAAAAAAATTTTTTAGTTTATTTACATAAATTAGTTTAGTTAGATTTGTTTCATTCACTTAATTTGTTTTCGGAACTCATTTCGTATATTCGTTTTCGAATCAATTTCGAATAGTTTTCAAATTCAAAAAGTTTTCAAATTCAAATAGTTTTTGAATTTGAACGGTTTCCAAATTCAAATAGTTTTCCAGTTTCCAAGGAGAATAGGGTGGAGTGGAAAGTGGAGAAATAGAATGGAAAAAGAAGGGATACAATACAAATACAAAAGAGGGGAATACAACAAAAAATTAAAGATTATAATGTGGTGGAGTGGAACAGAGCTGTTTTAATCTGTTGTATTCTATTCTTTTGTTTGCTGTTATATTCTTTTCTAGTCTATTGTTTTTTTCTGTTCTATTCCTTTGTTTTCTATTCTATTTTGTTCTCTTTGGAAATTTGAAAACTATTTGAATTAGAAAAATATTTGAAAATGATTTGAAAATGATTCAAATTCAAATTTTGTCCGAGTTTTATTTTTTCCTTATTTCGAATTAGTTTAAATTCAGTACTATTGTAATATTTGTAGGTGCCATGACTTTCACTTTCATGCAAACCAATCAATATACACTTATTGGGATATTTTTTTTCTTATCAAAAACATGTAGCAGAATACATTTTGGCCAAAATTTATGAAGACATTTTCTTTTTTCATTTTTTTTTATTGGATATGTAAAAATATAGTTTTTTTTAACATAATTGTTTTTTTATCATTTATATCGCAAAAAAATAAAAAAAAAAACAGTGGTGATCAAACCCTACCAAAAGAGAGCTCTATTTCTGTGAAAAAACTGATATAAATTTTGTTTGTGTACAGCATTACATTAACGCACAATCGCCAGTTAAAGTAGCGCAGTACCGAATAGCAAAAAATGGCCTGGTAATGAAGGGAGTAAAATCTTCTGGAGCTAAAGTGTTAAACCTCCCCCCCAAAACATTATATATTTTCTGAAAGAATAAAATGCTGTCAGTTGCAATTTTTATATCACATTATAACTGTGCTTAGTGATTGGCCCTGGATGCAGACTGCCTGCATGCAGGGCCAATCACTCGCATATGATCGCTGCATGAGATATCACATGTGAGTGGCCATGATTGGCTGCCTCACGCAGCCAATCATGGGAACCCCTTCTGGGGCTCTCGCATTCAGAGTGCTATTGCATTCGCTGATGTGAATGCACCCTAAGGGTTCATGTCAACAGATGTTCTAGTCATACACAGCATTTTCTATTCAAATGTATCCAAAATGAAGAATGTAGTATTTGAAAAGAAAAGGTTGCATTTGACTTACCTTGTCTGCAGGTCAAAGGCACCTTATTAGGACATGTTGTATTCAAAGAAACACAGCACATCGCAAAGCAGGTGAAACTCAACCCCTGAAACTGTCATGTCAGCTGCACAGTTGATGCCAATGGGATTTTGCTGAATTGTGTTTGAGGTGCGATCCAAACACACCTTAGGCACAGGAAAACAACATGGTCAACATGAGCTCTAAAGGTTGTACAGGGCAGCAGGAAGAATCACTGTGTGCAGTAGAGGGAGCAGATATTCGACCCATCCAAATGGTCAAATACCTGCAATGGCTGAAACGGTGAAGGGACGGCATTCCAAGCCATGGGTCACTGGAGAGGCCCCTTCTTTTACAGGGTAGGTGTTTTTTTATTGAAAAGAGTCACCTTAAGCAGTCATATTATTCTCAAACAAATGAAAAAAAGCTCTAAAAGGACTATAGAAATAAAGGGAAGTACAGTTGTGCTCATAAGTTTACATACCCTGGGAGTATTTATGATTTCTTGGCCATTTTTCAGAGAATATGAATGAGAGCACAAAAACATTTCTTTCACTCATGGTTAGTGTTTGGCTGAAGCCGTTTATTATCAATCAACTGTATTTACTCTTTTTAAATCATAATGACAATAGAAACTACCCAAATTACCCTGATCAAAAGTTTACATACCCTGGTGATTTTGGCCTGATAACATGTACACAAGTTGATACAAAGGGGTTTGAATTGCTATTAAAGGTAACCATCATCACCTGTGATCTGTTTGCTTGTAATTAGTGTGTGTGTGTGTATAAAAGGTCAATGAGTTTCTGGACTCCTGACAGACCCTTGCATCTTTCATCCAGTGCTGCACTGACCTTTCCGGATTCTGAGTCATGGGGAAAGCAAAAGAATTGTCAAAGGAGCTATGGGAAAAGGTAGTGGAACTGTATAAAACAGGAAAGGGATATAAAAATATATCAAAGGAATTGAGAAAGCCAATCAGCTGTTCAAACTCTAATCGAGAAGTGGAAAATGAGGAGTTCTGTTGAAACCAAACCACGGTCAGGTAGACAAACCAAAATTTCCACCCCAACTGCCAGGAAAATAGATTGGGATGCAAAGGAAAACCCACAAATAACTTCAGGACTCTCTGAAAACATGTGGTGTGGCTGTTTCAAGATGCACAATAAGGAGGCACTTGAAGAAAGATGGACTGCATGGTCGAGTCCCCAGAAGAAATCCATTATTACGCAAATGCCACAAAGTATCCCACTTACAATACACCAAACAGCACAGAGACAAGCCACAAAGTCATTTGGAGCGATGAGACCAAAATTGAGCTTTGTGGCCACAACCATAAACCCTACATTGGGAGAGGAGTCAACAAGGCCTGTAAAACACGGAGGTGGATCGCTGATGTTTTAGGGATGTGTGAGCTACAAAGGCACAGGACATTTGGTCAATATTGAAGGCAAGATGAATGCAGTATGTTATCAAAAAATACTGGAGGAACATTTGCATTCATCAGCCAGGAAGCTGCACATGGGATGTACTTAGACATTCCAACATGACAATGATCTAAAACACACGGCCAAGTCGACCTGTCATTGGCTAACGCAGAATAAAGTGAACGTTCTGGAGTGGCCATCTCAGTCTTCTGACCTCAATATCATTGAGCCACTCTGGGGAGATCTCAAATGTGCAGTTCATGCAAGACAGCCCCAGAATTTCCAGGAACTGGAGGCTTTTTGCCAAGAGGAATGGGCAGCTTTACCATCTGAGAAGATAAAGACCCTCATCCACAAATACCACAAAGACTTCAAGCTGTCATTGATGTTAAAGGGGGCAATACACGGTTTTAAGAACTGGGGTATGTAAAATTTTGGTCAGGGTCATTTGGGTCGTTTCTGTTGTCATTATGATTTAAAAAGAGTAAACACAGTTGATTGATAATAAATGGCTTCAGCCAGACACTAACCATGAGTGAAAGAAATGTTATTATGCTATCATTCATATTCTCTGAAAAATGGCCAAGAAATCATAAATTCTGCCAGGGTATGTAAACTTATGAGCACAACTGTATATTTCATTTCAAGGCAAGTGTTGACTCCTCTACACTCTGAATTACTTGTAGCCATTGATAAAAAACAAGGCCAAATCTTTTGTCTAGTGCTTCCCCTCATGTTATTTTCATGTCCTGGAATTTTGGATGGAACCTGAAAGTTTGTTAATGAGAAAAGAAAAGAAAGAAAAGTTGGAGATGTGTGAGTTGCAGGCCTACACTAGGCTCTTTGTTTGTGAATGGTCTTCATAGAACTTCTGGACAACTGTCAGGAATGCCCCCAACAATGGAACCGGCTATCACTGGCGCAAAACCCAATTAAAGTGGGCTTTTAGTAGACATCAGAGCAAGGCAGCAGTGAAATGATTTGCCAGTCTTCTTTGAAAAGGTATTGGGGCAATAGATGTGAATGCTGGGAACTGCTGAATAATCCAGGACAGAACAGAGATACATAAATGCATGCTAATGAGGCACTCAGCACCGGAGTCATTGTGCAACATCCTGTTGTCACGGAAACGGAAAACTGCTCTGAGACAGAAGATGCTCTTTAATGCATAGGAGAGTTTTGTAAACAGCACATTTCATTGCGAAAAAAAAAGCTTCATCTGTTTATGCCAGCTGGGCAGATGCCAATGTCAATCCTTTATGCTGCTTGGACAAAGAAGTCCCTAACACTTTTTCTTTAATATTTGCCTTCTTGGAATGCCAATGAAGGCAATGATCTCATCACATATTTGGTTATATGGTAATTACATGGTCTATTTTTCTGTACAGGAAAATTTAAGACAAAAGGGGTCACTTCAACCCAAACGGTTAATTACTTAGTTAGATACAGTATGTCACAAAAGTAAGTACACCCCTCACATTTTTGTAAATATTTTATTATATCTTTTCATGTGACAACATTGAGGAAATTACACTTTGTTACAATGTAAAGTAGTGAGTGTACAGCTTGTATAACAGAGTCAATTTGAAACAAAATGCGGTCAGTACCCCTGCGCTGCCACTCTTTGGGTGTGTGAATATCAGTAAAGGAAGATTAAAATTCAATAAACCCAACTGCTGCAGTACTGATACTGTACACAGTAGTATCAAATAGAGAAATGGATGCAATGGAGTACTGCGCGGTGGGAGTGTAGAAGATACAGATAGGTTTACAAAGACTACACAAATATTCTATAATATGAGCTGATATAAAGTGCCTATGCCAACGGTGACTTAGTGCTCATAGATTGTGCCATAAATCAGCATCATATGTGGATACACATCGTAGGTGAACCTGTAGCTTGAAAAATGTGACTTAAGTGTAACACTAAAAGCAGAATACTGGATACATAAATCAATCATTAAAACAATTCCTCAATAAAGTGCTTATCAAAATAGTGACTGAGTGCCTGTAAATAGTACCATAAACTGTCATACTATATAGACACACATCATAAGTGAAACAGTATCATGTATAAAGTGTATAAAGTGACTTGAGTGCAAAAATAAATATTAAATCATCAGTCCATAAATGGGTGAATAAAACAGTTCTTCAATCATGTAATATCCAATATAGTATTTCGGGATAAATTCCAAAGAACAGGTGCTCCAAATACATATATAAAGTGCTGTATCTTCTACACACCCACCGCGCAGTACTCCATTGCATCCATTAGTGTAAATTTGAAGTCCTCTCAAAATAACTCAACACACAATCATTCATTTCTAAACCTCTGGCAACAAAAGTGAGTACACCCCTACATGAACATGTCCAAATTGGGCCCAAAGTGTCAACATTTTGTGTGGCCACCGTTGTTTTCCAGCACCGCCTTAACCCTCTTAGGCATGGAGTTCACCAGAGCTTCACAGGTTGCCACTGAAGTCCTCTTCCACTCCTCCATGATGACTTCACGGAGCTGGTGGATGTTAGAGACCTTGCACTCCTCCACCTTCTGTTTGAGGATGCCCCACAGATGCTCAATAGGGTTTAGGTCTGGAGACATGCTTGGCCAGTCCATCACCTTTACCCTCAGCTTCTTTAGCAAGGCAGCAGTCGTCTTGGAGGTATGTTTGGTGTCGTTATCATGATGGAATACTGCCCTGCGGCCCATTCTCCAAAGGGAGGGGATCATGCTCTGCTTCAGTGTGTGACAGTATATGTTGGCATTAATGGTTTCCTCGCTGAACTGTAGCTCCCCAGTGCCAGGAACACTCATGGAGCCCCAGACCATGACACTCCCACCACCATGCTTGACTGTAGGCAAGACACCTGGTTTCCGCCACACATGCTTGACACCATCTGAACCAAATAAGTTTATCTTGGTCTCATCAGACCACAGGACATGGTTCCAGTAATCCATGTCCTTAGTCTGCTTGTCTTCAGCAAACTGTTTGCAGGCTTTCTTGTGCATCATCTGTAGAAGAGGCTTCCTTCTGGAACGACAGCCATACAGACCAATTTGATGCAGCGTGCGGTGCATGGTCTGAGCACTGACAGGCTGACCCCCCCACCCCTTCAACCTCTGCAGCAATGCTGGCAGAACTGATATGTTTATTTCCCAAAGACAACCCCTGGATATGAAGCTAAACACGTGCACTCAACTGCTTTGGTCGACCTTGGCGAGGCCTGTTCTGAGTGGAACCTGTCCTGTTAAACTGCTGTATGATCTTGGCCACCATGCTGCAGCTCAGTTTCAGGGTTTTGGCAACCTTGTTATAGCCTAGGCCATCTTTATGAAGAGCAACAATTCTTTTTTTTCAGATCCTCAGAGAGTTCTTTGCCATGAGGTGCCATGTTGAACTTCCAGTGACGAGTATGAGAGAGTGAGAGATATAACACCAAATTTAACACATCTGCTCCCCATTTACAACTGAAACCATGTAACACTAATGAGTCACATGACACCGGGGACGGAAAATGGCTAATTGGGGGCAAATGTGGACATTTTCACTTAGGGGTGTACTCACTTTTGTTACCAGCGGTTTACACATTAATGGCTGTGTGTTGAGTTATTTTAAGAGGACAGCAAATTTACACTGTTATACAAGCTGTACACTCACTACTTTACATTGTAGCAAAGTGTCATTTCTTCAGTGTCGTCACATGAAAAGATATAATAAAATATTTACAAAAATGTGAGGGGTGTACTCACTTCTGTGAGATACTGTATATCTATAAAAGGTTTAAGCTAAAAGTTGCTTGCTGAATGAGCAAGATCTATTGATTTCCCATCCATACTGACAGAGCTGGTTATTGTATTCTAATACTTAAATAGTGACTGCATTTGATTGGATGCAGCCTCTGTTCGGCTGAAAATTTTCTATCCGGCTACTCTGATTTTCAGATTGGAAGGATGTTGGTTAGGAGGATGCCAATGTGGCCATCTTTAGCTCACATTCCGTTTGGTTTATCAGGAAATTGACTCAATTTACTCCACCTATGGCCAGCTTTAGATGGACACCTTTATACAAAGCAACAGATCCTGTTTGGTTCATCGTGTGCCCCTCTCACGGTGTCATGTTTTTCATTGTCAATTAATATATTTGAGCTTAAAGGGACACTATCATCTTGTTCATTTAGGGACAGTGACAGTGTCTGTGCAAAGGGCCCCCCACCCTGACCCAATGATACTCAGCTTGCCAGTGCTCCTCTTTTCTTTTCTTCATCTCAGCCGCCAATAAAATTCCTAGACTTGGATGCTGTCAGATGCTAGAGAAAGACGCTCTTGATCATGTGATTGGCTACTGCATCCTGGCTAGAAGACCTGGCTACTAGACCACACAGGAAGAGGGCACATGTTCTCTCATATCAGGATGACAAACTTTGATTGAGGGATCAAAGGTGTCGTGCTGAAAAATGTCAGATGAACAGTGATTGCAGCCAATCAGCTGCAGTTGCTGTTTGGGTATTCTGACAGCCGTCGGTGTTGGCTATCAAAATTCAATAGCCAGAAGCAGGAGGTTCATCCATCCGTGCTGTTTTGTAAGAATGGGGGAATCTTTACATGTATGACCAGCTTTAGGTAGTGAATGGAGCAGAGGGCAACACTGGCAAGGTGAATATCAATAGGGCAAGTGGGTACCTCTTTAACCTATTCTGAAATTTGGGGGCCGTTTTAACCACAGATTTTAAATTAGCAATATGATTACATTTGTTTATCTCAATAGCATGATACCAGTGTCTGGTCTCTGTGGCTCTGCTGGATCCTTTCAGTGATATCCGTGGTCAAGGACAAAGCTTATGAGCATCAAACTTTCACATAGGGAGCAGAAAGTCATGAACAAGCCTGTAAACATGTTTCTCTTGTGATCATTTCTGCCCATGCCTAACTAAGTACTGATGTGCGGCCAGTAACATAAATATAAACTACACCTCCTGACATTCTAGATGCCCAGGAGTAGAGGTGGGTCAGCATGGCTGGACAGGTGACAATGCTGCTGGCAAGTGGCAACTTCAATAATAATATGTGTCAAGAAAGTTCTATGGAAGCTGAAGTTTTGACAGCACCAAGTATTTTAGAGGAAAACCAAATAATTTATTCTGGCTATTGAAATAAATGAACGCTCAAGTTCTACATGCGCCTAATGTTAACATGTGTTTAGGCGCATTTAAAAGCGTCAATAGTTTTTGCTGCCCAAACTCTGCTGCTCCTAGACGCACTGGCAGTGGGGTTTTTTCCTGCGTTCATACTCTCCTGCCACTAAACACTGCTAAAAGTCTATATGTGAATGGACACATAAGCTAACACGGAGGGGCGTTTAGAGGCAGGAAATATACGCCAGGCGCCCCTAACAGCAGCTGCATAAACATCCTGTGTGCATGAGGCTTGATAATTAGTGTTGAGCGAACCCAGACTGTAACGTTCAGGTCCGTACCAAACTTTGGGGTGTCCGGGAACCGGACCCGAACACAGACGTTTCAAAAAACGTTCAGGTTCGGGTTCTGGGTTCTGGTAGTTGATCACGCATGTTGAATAGCTGCAGGGCAGCCAATCAACAAGCGTTTCGCTGGTTTGCCCTTAGAAGCCATCACAGCCATGCCTACTAATGGCATGGCTGTGATTGGCCAGTGCATCATGTGACCCAGCCTCTATATAAGCTGGAGTCACTTGATGCTGCAGTCACATGCTCTCTGAGACTCTGAATAGTGTAGGGAGAGGAAGCTGCCAGCGTTTTTGTGAGGGACAGATTGCAGACATTTTAACATCTGATCCTGCATCCTGAGATTACTACTACTGTTGCTCTGAGGGGCAGATTGCAGAAATTTGAGAATCAAGATTTCACATACTGCTGCTTTGAGTGACAGATTGCAGATCAAACCCTGCCTAACACAACGATCGTTACGATCGTACACAACGATCAGATTGTGGGATCGTACACAACGATCAGATTGTGGGATCGTACACAACGATCAGATTGTATGAGTAATTTAAAATTTCACATACTGCTGCTTTAAGCGATCTGACTGCACTAGGTAGAGGCATCTGCTTAGTGGGACAGATTATTGTACAAAAATAATCTCCTAGTTCTAAAGGGAGAGGTTCTAGCTGCAACTGTAAGTGACAAAAATCATCTCCTAGTTTATTTGATTTTAATTTATTTTCCCTATCCCCATTTTTTTGTAGGGCACTTGCCCTACTCTTTTACCCCCATTTTACTTCCTTTTGCAGCCCTCTAGCACTTGCCAGGACTTTGTTACAGCCATTTTTGTGCCTAAAAGTTCGGGTCCCCATTGACTTCAATGGGGTTCGGGGTCCGGGATAACGTTCGGTGCCGAACCCGGACTTTTTCCCAAAGTTCGTTCGGACCCGCAGAACCCGAACGTCCAGGTGTTCGCTCAACTCCACTGATAATAAGCTATTCTAGGCTCTACAAGAGATTAAGCTGCTCTCAAGACCTCTGCAATCCACAACTCCATTTTGCAGGTGCTCGCTCCTGCAGGGTCACCCCCTTCCACAAACAATTCCACAAAGTTCTAGAGCTGCACACCACTGCCAAAGAATAAAATCAACTTGTTCAGCACAAGCACAGAAACTCTACCAGGATCCTCTCTCTAATTTTCAACCAGGGTTCCATGGAACATTAGGGTTCCTCCAGAGATTGCTCAAGGTCCCTTGAACAATGAGCTACTTCTGCACCCTAGATGAGTAACAACCGTGACCTTTTCAGATATTTGTAAAGTTGGGCTCTTTGCAATGACCACTAGTGTAAAGCGCATTCTTCTGAGTGATCATCACACTCATGTTCCATGAGCTGTAGATATAATAAATATTAACAAGGGTTCCTTGAGCCTGAAAAGTTATTTAAATGCTTCCTCCATGATAAAAAGGTTAAGAAGGCATAGTCTAACCAGTTTCACCTCCTTCTGGGGCTTGACGTGGTATTAAAGGTTCGGCTTTAAAAAAAACCCAAAAAAGGTGGCGGCTTGTTTCCTTCAGCTCACGGAACGGCCTATTAAAAAGTACAAATCCTCCCTCACCATCCATCTCCTGAACGTGGCTAAATCCTGTGTCTCTCTCTGTTGGAAGTCGAATACTCCACCCTCGCTGGCCCTATGGTTTTCCAGGGTCAGCGAACTGAGGGATGTGGAAGACCTTACGGTCACTCTACATAACAGGGAGGAGACCTTTCGTGAGACCTGGAGACCGTGGCAGCACTTTGTGCTCACCGATGCCTATAGCGAAGAACTTGCACGATAGGTCGGGTGCCTGGCGGGCGGGCGGGGGCTCCGGACACGGGCCATGTACTCCTCTATTCTGTGTTGTCTTTCTCTTTCGGCTGTTTTTTCATCTCCGACTCTTTCATTTATTTTTTCCCTCACAGGACATGTGAGGGGTCCTTGTTTCCTCACCTATTCCTGGGGTTCACTGGGTGACAGTTTTCCCTATGATAAGGGGTAGATCCCGCCAGAAACTGATATCTTAGGGCCCATAACTCTGTACTCCCCCTTGGTCTAATAGCAATCTTCTACAGGGATGATGACTGCCCAAGACCTATGGTCCCTTTCTTTCATGATTTACTAAAAACGTAAAAGCTAAGTACTCATGTGAAGTAGCTGTTAGCGCAGCCGCATGTTGCCCCCCCCCCCCCCCCGGG
>BLSH010353264.1:973288-998221 GCA_018402905.1 Glandirana rugosa | reverse complement strand
ATACACAGAATACCTACATGTTTCGTCCTTAGTTCTCGCTCGTACGTGGTCTGTTGCCCCCCCCCCCCCCCGGGGCACCTGGGCCGTAAGGTATGATCTCTTTTTACCTAGGAGACAAATTGGCCTCAGGGCCCACTCGTGGGCGGTCCGGGCTGCCCCCTCCTTGCCCTTCTGGGGCATACTGTAATATTACTGTTTTTTAGGAAGGGATGCGGCGACTGGCGTGGTCTTTTATCTTAACTATGTATGCTACGTGCTGAATGTACAGCTGCTCAGTAATGTATTTTTTCTCAAGAAATAAAGGAATTACAAAAAAAAAAAACCCAAAAAACAAACATGGTATACATACCTGCTCTATGTGGTGGTTTTGCACAGAACAGCCCTGATCCTCCTCTTCTCGGGTCCCCCAGCAGTGCTCCTGACCCCTCCTCCTTGACCATTGCCCCAACAGCAAGCTTCTTGCTATGGTGACACTGGTGCATGCTCGCTCTTGATTCCTGCTTTGTACATCCATAAGACACATAGAGCCGCTGCTCCCGCCACCCACATTCCCTCCTCATTGGCACACTGGCTGTGATTGACAGCTGTAGGAGTCAATGGCTCCCGCTCCTGTCTCAGCCAATGAGGAGAGGGAGTCCCAGGACAGCCGAGGGTTGGGGGGGGGGGTTGTGGGGGCAGCAGCACATAGTAGGTTTTTTACCTTTACAACCACTTTCATAGAGCAAAAAGCTATTCTGAACTCTGTCTCCATTGGTGTGGTGCCCTTATTCATACTGGATTTGCCTCATCACCAAGGATTTGCCTCATCACCAACTCAACTGAAAAGATGGTCATACAAAATAATGGACATCAACATTAAGAGATCTTAGTGCCTCTCATGTATGCACATTAAAAACCAATAATAGAATTCTTCAAATCAAGTGCTTTTTATTGGCTCCAAACGTTATTGTGGCAAGTGATGCGTAGATTGAGGACACTGCTTGTGCAGATCAAGCCATGGTCACCCGTAAGCATGCTACACATGGTACAGTCTAATTGTACAATGTTTGTTAGATCTACCAAAATGTATGGGGCCTGCCTGATTGTATAGAGGTTGATTGTATAATTTAAGTAGGTATTACTTAGTTTTGGTAGATCTAAGGTTGTACAGTCAAATTGTACAATGTTGTGAACCTGAGGCCCCTTTCACGACCCAATTTTACCACCATTTTTGGCCACGATTTTGATGCGATTTGGGATCAGTACTACTTTGTTCCGACTTTGTTGCAACCTTGGCTCAATGAAAACATATTACAAAGTCGTACAGAAATTGCATCTATATTATTCAGGTGCGATTTGCTTGAGACTTTGAGGGTTTAACATTGAAGTCTATGGACCTCAAGTTGTATCAATGTTGGACCAAAGTAATGCAGGGACTACTTTGAAGTCGGCCTGAAAGTCATACAGGTATGAATAGTACTCATTGGAAATAATGGGGAACAACTTGCCATGCGACTTTGCAGTCCCAAATCGCAGGACGACTCGCACAAGTGTGAAAGGGGTCTAATACTACAATGATACACAGTACAACTGTTGACGGGCTGGTGATTCCAACATATAGGAAGGGTTTTACCCTGATGGTGATTAATCAGACGATTATTGTCCCAACATGTTTCGCCTGGGCAGGCTTCCTCAGGGGATCTAATAGTCCGCCACCAATTGTGTGCTTAAATGAATATAGATACAAAATAACAATTATCAAAAAAAAAATTCACTGATATAATACTACATATTATTTGACATTTTCAACACACATCCAGTCATGAGGTCACGCCCCCTCTCTCTCTCTCACCCTCCAAGCCCCCTTCAGATGGACAAGTACCCAAGGACTTACCAGGATGGAACCCAAATCACCTATCAGGAAGCGTAGAAGGTCCACAGCCACAGGGAAACCCAGCACTTCTACCATTGCAGGAGACGCATATAGTCCAATCTAAGATGGATAGCACAAAAATGGAACCAGACCAATTATTATAGAATACATCCAACACCGCCAGATAGTTCAAAATCAATATATTATATTATTATTAAATCCCTACACCTGGTAAATGTGCAGGATCATGGCACTATCCACCTACAAATATATATATGTTGTAAACCAATAAAAGATTCACATTTTTTATGCTACAACGTTTGTGAGGTATTTACTCCCTTGCACCGCATAATCCCGCTTGGGAACACTGTCCTATTTATCTAATCCCTTTTATGGGATGAGGTGCCTAAAAACTTTATAAAAGTAGTCTGAGTGCCCAGGAACATCACAATGTAAAACTACAATGATAGAGACTTTTTGCTGATTGCATGCTATGGGATTCTATACATTTGCACCTTGTTAGTAAATAATAATCTTCATGAAACACTATGAGACATTGTGCAGACCCTGAGGGCAACATAAACCTCATATTAAATTCCTTTATATGTCAGGCATTTCCTTTTATTTATTAAATCCATACATTTCTCACAGCTGGGAGACAGATCATTATTATCTGCGTAACTTAGGCTTGTCTGCGTGTCTCAGGATTGCTTTCTCTCTGTTAGCATTTCACATAGTAATATGCGATCAGGTGTTCTCTTCTAGTTTGCTAAATTTTCGTAGACAAACAACAGGAAATATTTGTTGTTGGCAGCATGACCCTGAAAAAACACAGTGATCCGGGTAAAATATTTGTGAACCGTTCTAGGTGTTTCAAATGAAAACTCCATTTTTGTTCACAAAATTGACAAAACCTACATAATATAATAATATATGTCAGTTAGTCATTTTAAGTCATGTAGGGCTGAAACAACTAATCAGCTGTTGTTTGTCAACTATTTTCATAATCAATTAGTTGGTGAACCTATTAATTGGCCTGCATACAGAATGCGTTATTTGTTTACATATCAGGGAATGCAGTGCAGCACACATACAGCTCAGTACACCGTCCATACATGTCAGTATACACAGTGCAGCACACATACAGCTCAGTACACCGTCCATACATGTCAGTATACACAGTGCAGCACACACACAGCTCAGTACACCGTCCATACATGTCAGTATACACAGTGCAGCACACATACAGCTCAGTACACCACCCATACATGTCAGTATACACAGTGCAGCACACACACAGCTCAGTACACCGTCCATACATGTCAGTATACACAGTGCAGCACACATACAGCTCAGTACACCGTCCATACATGGCCGTATACACAGTGCAGCACACATACAGCTCAGTACACCGTCCATACATGTCAGTATACACAGTGCAGCACACACACAGCTCAGTACACCGTCCATACATGTCAGTATACACAGTGCAGCACACATACAGCTCAGCACATCGTCCATACATGTCAGTATACACAGTGCAGCACACATACAGCTCAGTACACCGTCCATACATGTCAGTATACACAGTGCAGCACACATACAGCTCAGTACACCGTCCATACAGGTCAGTATACACAGTGCAGCTCACATACAGCTCAGCACATCATCCATACATGTCAGTATACACAGTGCAGCACACATACAGCTCAGTACATCATCCATACATGTCAGTATACACAGTGCAGCACACATACAGCTCAGCACATCATCCATACATTACAGTATACACAGTGCAGCACACATACAGCTCAGTACACCGACCATACATGTCAGTATACACAGTGCAGCACACATACAGCTCAGCACATCATCCATACATGTCAGTATACACAGTGCAGCACACATACAGCTCAGTACATCGTCCATACATGTCAGTATACACAGTGCAGCACACATACAGCTCAGTACACCGACCATACATGTCAGCATACACAGTGCAGCACACATACAGCTCAGTACACCGTCCATACATGTCAGTATACACAGTGCAGCTCACATACAGCTCAGTACATCGTCCATACATGTCAGCATACACAGTGCAGCACACATACAGCTCAGTACATCATCCATACATGTCAGTATACACAGTGCAGCACACATACAGCTCAGCACATCGTCCATACATGTCAGTATACACAGTGCAGCACACATACAGCTCAGCACATCGTCCATACATGTCAGTATACACAGTGCAGCACACATACAGCTCAGTACATCATCCATACATGTCAGTATACACAGTGCAGCACACATACAGCTCAGTACATCGTCCATACAGCTCAGTACACCGTCCATACATGTCAGTATACACAGTGCAGCACACATACAGCTCAGTACACCGTCCATACATGTCAGTATACACAGTGCAGCACACATACAGCTCAGTACACCATCCATATATGTCAGTATACACAGTGCAGCACACATACAGCTCAGTACACCATCCATATATGTCAGTATACTAGGGCGACCAGACGTCCTTGGTTTCATTGAGGACACTGTCCCGGCCCAAGCCATTTCAAAGACAGTCAGCGCTGAATTGAAAAAAAAATCCAAATTACACACCCTCACTCTGCTGCTCCTACTAGCTTGGGGGGGGGGGGGTTATAATTCCCGCTTGCATGTTCTTCTGCCTTGGCTCAAGTCCTGGCCAGCCACCTGCCTGCCTATCTCCTTGCCTTCCCCAGGGGAGTAATCTTCCTCTGCTCAGTTCTGCTCCCCACCCAGTGGTAGCCTGGGCCCGAAGAGAGACTGTGAGGCGGGCATTGGTGGTGACAGGCAGAGAAAGGCAGCTGAGCTCCAGCAGCAGGCACAGAGGGGCACAGAGGGGAAGCGGATCCAATCGTGGGGCTGCCAGTGCCTTCAAGGCTTCCACACCGGTGTGCTTTGGGGGTGTCCGTGAATAGACTACATTGCACTGTGTCTGTCTCTCTGGCACAATGGATGGTATCATAACTCACAGGCAGCAGCATTCTATCATGGCTCTGGCTGGCATTGCACTGCCACAGTGTGTCACATAACATGGCTACTGGAACAGGGATCTGTGCCTTCCCTTAGTAAAAGCAACCTCCCCCACAGTGAGAAAACACTTATTAGGCACACATTTAACCGTTTGATTGCCCTAGATGTTAACCCCTTCCCAGCCAGTGTCATTAGTACAGTGACAGTGTATATTTTAGCACTGATCACTTTATTAGTGTCACTGGTTCCCACAAAGTGTCACTTAGTGTCCGATTTGTCCGACGTTTTAAGTAGCTGATTGCTGATGTAAGGGTGCTCTGGACATGTAGTCTTACAGATACAACTGGCCCTTTGAGGGCAACCATAATGGTGATGCGACCCGCAATGAAATTGAGTTTGACACCCCTGGTCTACAGCATTCTTCTACCTGCTCTGTGTTTGATCTCCTGTTGCTGTTCTAATCCGTCTGACCACACTTGTACTCTGCCTGGACCGACACCTGGCTTGCTCTTTGACCACATCTCTGCCTGATCCCTCTGCCTGTCTGTCTATCGTTGCCAACTCCAGCCTGAGCCTGACTACTCTTCTGCCTGCTGCTCTGCTCCTGACATGCCTGCCAGTGACTGGCCCAGCTCTGTGTCCAGCTTGTGGTGGTGGCCATCCTTATTCCTGCTGCCTGCCAAGTACCTGCTGTCTGCCACCTGCCAGCCTGCCTAGTACCTGCTGACTGTCTACCAGCCTGCATCTGTAGGTGCAGACCTCTCATCTGCTACCGGCATCACCCAAACTGACAGGCACTTGTGCCACTTCAGGCTCTTGTCACCTTCCTCTCCACAACAAGCTCCATCACCAGGTACGTGACAGAAGTGACTTAACATTATTCTAAAGGCAGAAGTTTTGGTTTTTTTTACCTTGCTATAGGAGCACTCTATACTATATTTTTCTATAGGGGCACTCTATACTATATTTTTCTATAGGGGCACTCTATACTATATTTTTCTATAGGGGCACTCTATATACTACATTTTGCTATAGGGGCACTCTGAAGGCAGGAGGAGCCAGCAGCGTTGGTGGGGGACCCCAGAAGAAGGGAATCAGGGATACTCTGTGCAAAACCATTACACAGAGCAGTCACGTATGACAAGCTTGTTGTTTAAAAACAAAATCCAATGTTTACAATCCCTTTAATGGGCTCTGTGCAGGGAAGATCAACATCTGAACCCAGAGGAGCTGGAGGCTGATAGTCTGGAAGTAATATAAAGCATTACCATTACATTTAAAGTAAAAGTTACCCAGTATTGTGCATTTTATTTAAAATTATCATATCAATACAACAAAGTCTCAGGCTTTAGTACTACCTTAATATAAAAGATTTATATTCCTGCCCTCTTTGCCGCTGTACATATCCATTACATTGGCAGCAAGAGGTTAATGCATTTCAAGGTGAGCGCATGGCAATTTGCCATCCCATGGTTACAAGCATCTCCCCTAGATACCTACCACGTGCTCAACCACAGTTCACCTGCCATGATACCTGCCATGTGCTCAGCCACAATGAACGCCACTGACAGTTGCTGAGGCAGATGGAAACAAAGATGCAAATCAGTCTTGTTCCCTTAACTCCAGACACAGAAAACCAGAAAACATGTTCCTATATGATGTCACTACAGGAGAATCATCCTCATTGGCTAAAACAAAAAAATGCACAAGGCATGAAAATGCCGTAAAATGCACTTAAAAGTGCAATAGCAAACACCTAAAAAAAAGAAAAATTGCAGGACAGCAGAAACAGGCGGATGTGAACAGTACCTATTACATATACAGTATATATACATATGTATATATATATATATAAGCAGCTTGAAATTGGCCTGGTTTCATCATCTTAAAAATTCCTGTGCAATCTGTACAGCAGAGCTGAAAGGGGGAGAGAGAAACAGCACAATGAGTGGTGTGTTGAAGTGCATGTACCAAGCTGATAGAAGGAGAGAGCAGTGCGACAGATTTATGAGCTCATTGGTCTGTTGCTTCTTTTTTCACTGTCCAGTTATCATAGGCGTGCACGGGGGTGTGCCAGGTGTGCCTGGGCACACCCTAATCACTATGTGCAGTGCTGATTCCAACTACCGCCTGGGCTTCCCCCCTTTGTTTCAGGATGGAGAGCAGGGGAAGGGGCTGGGAAATATGCAATTTACCAGCCCCTTCCTTTTCTTAATGAACACAGTGAACACGCTCACTGTGTCCATTCATAACTGAAGCATAGTAAACTGTGTTTACAATGCTTCAGTTCATTAATGAATAGGAAGACGCTCAGTACACAGCACTTCCCATTCATTCACTGCCCGGTGCAGCTGAGGCTGCAGAGAAAGGCATGTGTGTTTGAGCTTTGGGGGGCACACCCTAACGCAATTGGCTGTGCACACACTATGCCTGTTATACTGTAGGACTTCGGACGAGACATTTAAGTGAAAGTGAAACTGCAGCAGAGAAAGATCAGTTCCTCTCTCCTGCTAGACAAAGCTTTGCTGTGGGGAAGAGCTGTGTACATCTCAGTACTAGATGGACAGAAATACAAATCTTTTTTCAGGTAAAACGGCCCTCATGGACAGTATGTGTTTCATCTGTGTGTAGATGTTTGGTTTTAATAAAGTTGAACACCTTAGTTCCAATACTAATTAAACCAGAACCCTAACCTCTACCTAACTTCTAACCCTAAACCTTAAATTAAGCCTAATTCCTAAACCTCAAACCTAATCTTTATCTCTTTGCTGGCCATCGGTGATGAGCTCAGAAGTGTTCTGGCAGGAGTCCAAACCCACCTGAGATATTCCACCAAGAAGCTGTCAAAGCCAATAGCCAATCATAGGCAGTGATGGCATTCCTTGTTGGCTGTCAGCTTTGATAGCTTCCTGGAAGGATAGCTCAGGCAGGTTCGGACTTGTGTCCTGAGCTCATCCCTACTAATGAAAACTTCATACAAAATTGCAGCTGCTTTTGCTCTACCTGTTTCGCTCGAATGAGCTTCCTCCTCGTAGTATCCACTGTATGCAGCAGCTTCAAGTCTCCTGAGGAAGCTCATTCAAGTGAAACATGTAGAGCAAAAGCAGCTGCAATGTTGTATGAAGTTTTCATTGATGTGATAAGTTTTTTATCATATTTTTTAATTGTGAAAAAATAAAAGTTTATTGAATTTTATTCATACCAACCGAGTTGGTCAGTATTTCTGCAAAGCAAATGAAATGTCCAGAGGTTATCCTTTTTCTTTTTTTGCCGACAGCAATAGCCGCAAGCAGTATGCATTGTGTTCTGCCAGTCAGGAAGTATCCCAACTGGCAGATCACAATAGCGCTGCAGGAGGGATTCGCCCATCAGCACAGTCAGAGCAATTTTCTTTCCTTCCACCTTCATCAAGTTTGCGGTGGTAATTTCCACCAAAGACCAGACAGCCCAAACCACTGTTTTGGAAACACATGGTCCAACCATACACTGTTCCAAACATATACTCTTGGACCAGGCCCCGAATGTGATTATGTCCAAGCTGTGCCGTATTAGTGGTATCCAGAAGCTGCATACCACTCCTTACCACCCACATGGTAATGACGCTTGTGAACGGTTCAACTGCACCCTGTTGGGCATGCTACAGACTCTCAAACAAGGGAACTGAGATAGGTGGCAACAACATGTGGGGGCCATGCTGTAGGCCTACAACAACACGGTTCATCGGGCCACAGGTCACATGCCCTTCTTCATGATGTTTGGGTGCTATGGTTGGCTACTTGTGGACCTTTTATTGGGTTACTCAGATAAGTCATAGCCCCGTTCACCCAGAACCTGGGTGCAGGAACACTGGGATCAGATACAGAAAGCCAAGCTGGTGGTGCTGGATAGGCATAAGGTCTTGGCCGAGGGCTCCACCATAGAAGAACTGCCATTGCGGTAGGGAGACTGGATGCTAGTGAAGAATACCAAAGGCAAAAGAGGCAGTAAATTGGATCCCAAGTGGGAACGCACCCCCTATCGGATTGAAAAGCAGTCTGAGGACTCCAGTTTAACCACTTCAATACAAGACACTCACACCCCCTTCCTGCCCAGACCAATTTTCAGCTTTCAGTGCTCTCACACTTTGAATGCCAATTACTCAGTCATGCAACACTGTACCCAAACAAATTTTTTTATCATTTTTCACACAAATAGAGCTTTCTTTTGGTGGTATTTAATCACCTCTGGGTTTTTTTTATTTTTTGCAACATAAGTGAAAAAAGAGAGACATTTTTTGAAAAAAAAAATAATTTTTTTTAGTTTCTATGATGAAATTTTGCAAATAAGTCATTTTTGTTAATAAATTTGGACCAAAACCTATACTACTACCTATCTTTGGTAGAAATAACCCAAATAAGTGTATATTATTTGGTCTGTGTGAAAGTTATAGAGTCAACAAGCCATTGTGCCAATCACTGAAAATTGATCATGCCTGATGTACTGATGGCCTATATCATTTCTTGAGGCCCTGAAATGTCAGGACAGTACAAATACCCCCAAAATGACCCCTTTTTGAAAAGTAGACAGTCCAAGGTATGGCACGTTTTTTGAAGGTGTATTTTTTCCCACAATTCTTGGGAAAATGAAGAAATTATTTTTTTCTTTTTACACAAAATTGTCATAACAAGTAGTTATTTCTCACACACGGCATATGCATACTTCCAACTACATCCCAAAATACATTCTGCTACTCCTCCCAAGTATAGCAATATCACACCCAGGCCACATACAGAGGCCAAGCCTGCAGGGAGCAGAAATTTAACGTCTAATTTCCTAAAGACCTATTACTCTTTTGAAGGCCCTGGAGCACCAGGACAAAGGAATTACCCACAAAATGACCCCATTTTGGAAAGCAAGCACCCTAGCCTATATTCTATGAGGCATTATGAGTCTTTTGAAAGGTTAATTTTTTTCCACAAGTCTGAAAAACGCGGAAAGAAAATAAAAACTTTTTATTTTTACACAAAGTGGTCAATTTATAAGATATATCTAACACATGGCATGGACATAGCAAAAATTACACCCAAAATTACATTGTGCTACTTATTCCGAGTATGGCAATACCACATGTGTGAGACCTTTGCACAGCCTGGCCACATACAGAGGTCCAACATGCAGGGAGCACCATCAGGCGTTTTAGGAGCATAAATTACACATAAAATATCCTAATGACCTATTACAATTTTGGAGGCCCTGGAGCACCAGGACAATTACCCACAAAATGACCCCATTTTGGAAAGCAAGCACCCCAACGTATATTCTATGAGGCATTATAAGTCTTTTGAATGGTTCATTTTTTTCCACAAGTCTTCGTAAAATGTAGAAAGAAATTGAAAACTTATTTTTTTTACACAAGGTTGTCATTTTTTATGATATTTCTAACACAGAGCATGTACATAGCAAAAATTACACCCCAAAATACATTCTGCTATTCGTCCTGAGTATGGCGATACAACATGTGTGAGACTTTTACACAGCCTGGTCACATATAGAGATCCAACATGCAGGGAGCACCATCAGGCATTCTAGGAGCATAAAATACACATCTAATTTCATTCCTAACTATCACACATTTGAAGGTCCTGGAGCACCAGGAAAGTGGAATCACCCACAAAATGGCCCATTTTGGAAAGCAAACACCCCAATGTATATTTTATGAGGCATGGGCTGCAGATAGGTACACGGGTACTCCAATGGGTTGGTGTTAGGGAAAGTACCAGTCCAAATGCTTTCTGGCCGTTTCCGCGGTGGTGCACGTGCGCCTGTGTGCGTTCGCGTGCGTCTGTGCACGCGCCCGCGTGCGCTGGAAACGGCGCCAAACAGCGCCTTTTGAACCCTCTGCTCCCAGCAGCAAGTGCTGTCCATTCTGCAGCGTCTGTGACCTGTGAGCCCCAGCTCAACCTGCTGTTCCTGTACTTCCTTTGCTTCCTGTTTGACCCGGCCTGATCTGACCTGCTGATACGCTGCCTGCACTGACCCCAGCTTTCCATTACCCTCCGATTGTCTGCTCCCTTGGTACTTCTGCTGCCTGCCTGATAAGGAACCTTGCTTGGACTTGACCACTCTTCTGCCTGACCCATCTGTACTGCACTGCCTGCCCGTTGCCGACCCAGCTTGCACGACCATCCCTCTGATCAGCACGACCACCTGGATCATCACACCATCACCAGTGACCATCTAGCCCTCGTGCCATCCCGCACTCTTGGACTTCTGTCTGCTCTACCAGGGGTCCTTGAATCGGGTGCGAAAGAGCGATTGTTCCCTGCACAAGACAGACTCCACCACCAGGACCGTGACAGTTGGTGACAGGTACTCAGGTACTTAGATGGGCTGGTGACAGGTAATCGAGTACTCAGATGGGTTGGTGACAGGTACTCAGGTACTCTGATGGGTTGGGGACAGGTACTTGGGTACTCTGATGGATTGGTGACAGGTACTCAGGTACTCTGATGGGTTGGTGACAGGTACTCGGATACTGTGATGGGCTGGTGACAGGTACTCGGGTACTCAGACGGGCTGTGACAGGTACTCGGGTGCTCTGATGGTTGTTGGTGTGTGAGGAGGAGGACCCGATAACAGCTTGTTACCGTGGTTTGTTTACATCATGTGACCGGCTGTGATTGAACACAGCCGGTCACATGGTAAAGAGTCAATTTCATTGGCTCTTTACCCTGATTGGGGCTGGGCTTTGTCCGAGGGACAAACCTCAACCCTGATTGCCACGCTGTGTGCGGGGAGCGCATGAGCGGCGTGAACGTGGATGCATGGCAATGTCGGAAGTGACCGGCTGTGATAGGAGACAGCCGGACACGTGGTAAAGAGCCAATTTTATTGGCTCTTTACCCCAATCGGGGATGGGCTGAGTCCCGAGGAACACGCCCGATCGTCGCAATGCAGGCCCCCGGGGGCCCGCAGAGCTGCGAAAATGGGAGGACGTCATATGACGTCCACCCAGGATGGGGAGTGCACCTTGCCGGTGTATTATTACAAGGAAGTGGTTAAGATGTGATTTCGAAGGGTCCCAACCCCATTAAGAAGAGGCTTCACCGCAACCTCTTGCACTCTGATTATGTCATTTGAAATGTTGTTGCCATTGCTTTAAACATTTTTATTACAGTTTCATGCACTTTCCTGTCTTGCAATGCCAAGTACAGTATCTGTCAAAGAGAGGGTGAGTGTAAGCAGGTGCAGTCGATTTCCTCCACTGCAGGTGGTGCTCTTTCTCAGGGGCAATGCAGGTGGAGGAGAAGGTTGAGAGAAATCTAGTTCCTATATGGTTTCCTCGGTCACAGAAAGACAGCATCCAATTGGATGCTGGCACCCCATGTAACTTTGGTGGCCATCTTGGGTCAGGCAGAGTCTATTCCGGTTCTGAATGAGTAGGGGTAAGTTCTGGGATACGCCATCCATCCTGGAAGCCTCCCCACTTGGGTATGGACTGGCCAGACCTCATTCCGCCCCTCGAGACAGTGGCTGTCGGCACACCTGGGACCTACTGCTGCTACTCATCAATGTACATCCTGTGAATGTGCCTGGTCAGGTTGCCTTCCCGCTTACTGCCACCACACAATGCTGCACCTCCCTAGAGGTTCATCCTAACACTGTAACCTTAAGCTGCACTACAATCACGATCAAGATCAATAACCAACCCCCCCCCCCCATCAAAAATATACCATAAAACCAATGCTTTTCTAAATGTACAACGCATCAACAAAAACCTAGCACTGAAATTACCACACAATATAGATTATTGGTCCAATCTATTTCTCTGTGCATGTCACCACATTGTAAGGAGGATTTTCTCACCCTTTACATTAACATCTGTGTTTTGGTCTCCTTAGAGTAATTATTTCTCTCTTCAATGATCGCATTGCAATTATAGATCATTATTGATTTCCCAATATCTGTTAAGACAGTTAAAGAGAACCGTAAAATTGTATTGCGCACTAGTGTTTTACATTTCTCAATTTACTTTGCTTTCATGATATTTTGATCAACCACTGTCCATTGCACTGTCTATTGATTAACTAACCAGTTTATTCACAATGGGCCTGTTACATAATCCTAGAAAAGCTTTAGTTTAATTATGAGCTGCTTGTACCTTTGTTCTCTTCCCTGCAGGCAGATATTGTCAGTGCCAGATGCAGCCCTTAACTCCTTCTAGGGGAAAGCATCCTAATGAATACACCACATGATACCCAATGCAGCGGACAGGCGACTTGGCTGAGACGTGAACCTCCTCAGACTGGCTTTCTCATCCGTAGAGTGTAGCCGGGGACCAGCTGCTCCTGGGAGACCCAGGAAGATCCCTTGGCTTTGTTAAAGGGCTGTATTTGCGGTGCCAGATGCTTCGATCAGCTGTAGGAATGAATTCCGGTCCCTAGGCTTCGCAAGCACACCTGTTCTCTGGAGCCAAAACACAGTAGGCTTGCATAGAGCTGCCAATTAATGGTTTTCAAGGCTACTGATCCTTGCTTCATTTTTCCCATAATGAATAGTGCCAACGAAAAAAGTACACTGCTTTGTATTCATGTATGCTCATGTTATCATTCAGACCAATGCCAAATGGGTGTTTTGTGTACCATCTCTGTTATTAATTGAAATCACAGTTTCTTCTTTTATTGTTCATTAATCCACCAACGCACTATTAGATGAGTTTTCAGGCTAACTACAGATTCAAGATGCCCATTGGAAGACTCTCCTGCCAAGATGTGTTTTCTGAAAATCTTTAATGCAGAAGAAAACTGTCAAACTAAATAAAAATGTAGGTTCATCTGGGTTTTTTATTTGCCATAATGTATAAGTATGAACAACATATTTGCCCATTATGATAGATCTACTTAACAAAGTGATCCCCCTTGGTGTTGTAATGTCAGTGCTCCCCTTTGTTACCATTTTTTTTACTTCTTCTGGTCTTCTCCTGGATTTTTGATTGACTAGGTCCAGAGGATGTAACTCCCATGCATGTGTGCAAGTGATATACTTCATCCCTAAATAGAATCGAACCGAGACTGTACACCAGCTGTACCTCAATGTACACCTAAAGAAAAATGATAAAGTCCAAATGGAAGCTAAACTCCTCACTGTACTTGACCTTTACATGATCGGCAGGCGTTTACAAGTGATAGTTACCGATGGTGCCTTGCCAAAACTCGGCATGAATTCGCCAGCACTCCAAATAAATGTGTTTCTCTTATTTATTGTGAAGACATTGTGGGGCCTCACAGGGTCTCTTCCACAAGACAACATAGTGACAATAAGAATATACTTAAAGTGTTTGTTAACCTAAAAAAAAAAAAAAAAAAAAGATCCTGTTTCCGTAACCACATCAGCCCCAGAAGGATTTCACGCTTTAGGACCAGAGCACTTTTTGGGATTCGGCACTGCGTTGCTTTAACTGACAATTGCGTGGTCGTGCGACGTTGTACCCAAACAAAATTTGCGTCCTTTTGTCCCACAAATAGAGCTTTCTTTTGGTGGTATTTGATCACCTCTGCGTCATTTCTGATCGCCGCTATAGACAAAAGAAAAGCGGCAATTTTGCAAAAATATATATTTTTCTTACTTTTTGCTAAAATACAAATCCAGAAAAAAAAATATAAAAAATTTTTTTTCATCGGTTTTGGCCGATTTATATTCTTCCTCATATTTATGGTAAAAAAAAATCGCAATTGGCGTTTATTGATTGGTTTGCACAAAAGTTGCTGCGTTTACGAACCATGAGAATTAATTTCTGGGCC
Source organism: Glandirana rugosa (assembly GCA_018402905.1). NCBI lineage: Eukaryota > Metazoa > Chordata > Amphibia > Anura > Ranidae > Glandirana > Glandirana rugosa. The sequence goes on along the minus strand of BLSH010353264.1, from coordinate 983,566 downwards.
ATTTTTTTTTACTAGTAATGGCGGCGATCTGCGATTTTTAGTGGTACTGCCATATTGCGGCGGACATGTCAGACCATTTTGACACTTTTTTGGGACCATTGGCATTCATACAGCGATCAGTGCTATAAAAATGCACTGATTACTGTGTAAATGCCATTGGCAGTGAAGGGGTTAACCTGGAGGGGGCGATCTAAGGGTTAACTGTGTTCCCTAGGCGTGTTCTAACTGTGTGTGGGCTGCCCTGGCTGGGGAAAGGGGATGATGACGGCTTCCATATACAGGAAGCCTGTGATCACAGCCCTTCCCCCTCTGTCAGAACGGAGATCCGTGTTTACATACACGGACCTTCGCTCTGTCGCTCTGGGGGGGGTGGGGGATAGCACGGGTAGCCGGCGGCGATCGAGTCTGCTCTACCCGCTCCCTAGCCCCCCCGGAACACAGTGAGCGCGCATGCACTGCCGGAGGCAGGTGACGGCGGTTTGCGATAATGAGCCACTCTGACGCCGTCACGCTGCGGCGGGCGGTCGGCAAGTGGTTAAAGCATATTATACAGCACAGTGCTTGTCCTGTGTCATTTGGCCCCCTGTAACACCTGAAATACCTGGCTGATCCTGTCTGGTTCTGCCCCCCCTTTTGTAAACTCAACACGGTTTATCATGGCTGCTGAGCCCTGACACCATGGCCAGCTTACATGCCTCCGTCATCTGCAGCTCTCCTCTGTCCTCCTCTATGCTCTCCTTCGTCTTCTCCCCCCTCCCCTCTCTACCCTAACGGACGTTCCATTGTTCTCTATGACTCTATAGTGGTTATACATGTTGATCATATCCCCCTAACCACTTGCCGACCGCCGACCGCAGTCTGACGGCGAAAGAGTGGCTCGATATCGCAAACCGCCGTCGTATGACGGCAGCTGTGATATCCCTCACTGTGAGCACGCGCACGCCGCTGGAGGCGCGACGCGCGCTCACTATGTTCGGGGGGGGGGGAGGCAGGGATCGGGTAGGACGGACTCGATCCCCACCGGCTACCCGCGATGGCCCCCCCGCAGTGAAAGAATGGAGGTCCGTGTAAGTTAACACGGATCTCCGTTCTGTTAGAGGGGGAAGGGCTGTGATCACAGGCTTTCTGTATATGGAAGCCGTGATCACTCCCCTCCCCCTGCCAGCCCAGCCCACATACAGTTAGAACACGCCCAGGGAACACAGTTAACCCTTAGAGCGCCCCCTCCAGGTTAACCCCTTCACTGCCAATGACATTTACACAGTAATCAGTGCATTTTTATAGCACTGATCGCTGTATAAATGCCAATGGTCCCAAAAAAGTGTCAAAATGGTCCGACATGTCCGCTGCAATATCGCAGTACCACTAAAAATCGCAGATCGCTGACATTACTAGTAAAAAAAAAAATAAATAAAAAACCCCAGAAATTTATTCTCATCAACCTTAAACGCGGCAACTTTTGGGCAAACCAATCAATAAATGCTGATTGCGATTTTTTTTACCAAAAGTATGAGGAAGAATATAAATCGGCCAAAACCGATGGAAAAAATGTTTTTTTATATATTTTTTTTGGATTTGTATTTTAGCAAAAAGTAAGTTCTTTTGTTTATAGCGGTAATCAGAAATGACGCAGAGGGGATCAAATACCACCAAAAGAAAGCTCTATTTGTGGGGAAAAAAGGAAGCAAATTTTGTTTGGGTACAAGTTGCACGACCGCGCAATTGTCAGTTAAAGCGATGCAGTGCCGAATCACAAAAAGTGCTCTGGTCCTAAAGTGGGAAATCCTTCCGGGGTTGAAGTGGTTAATCTCCTCCTCTCAAGAGAAAATGAATTCAGTTCTCTAATCATTCCTCATAGCTGAGCTCCTCCATGCCTCTTATCAGTTTGGTTGCCCTTCTCTGCACTTTCTCCAGTTCCCCGGTATCCTTTTTGTGAACTCGTGCCCAAAACTGAACTGCATATTCCAGATGAGGTCTTACTAATGCTTTGTACAGGGGCAAGAATGTGTCTTGCTCTCTGAAGTCTATACCTATTTTAATACAGGAGGACTATGGTTTAGCCGTGAAAATGCTTGAATGCCAGTGTCTTGTTCTTATCACAGCTGTCCCGAAGACCTGACACCTATGCAGCCACCTTTGCAAGTACACTGCTGACTGTCTTCGTCTCTCAGCCTTGGCTTTATTCCGTGACAATAAAATGTGATTGCTGACTTTATGCAAAGTCATTAGCACCTCATATTTTCAACTACAAAAGCCTTGACATTTTCCCAGAATCTCATTAAAATTTACTTGTGGTCACATGGTCCATGCGGGAAAGCTCAGTCAGTAGTTGGGAATCCGATTAGCCTGTCGCAGAGCCTTGTGGAACTCTGTGGCCTGAGGCTGGAGGTGCAAGCTTCTATCTGTTCCCACCATCCAGCAGCATGTAGCAGGGACAGGGGAAATGGGCCATAGCTAAATCTGAGGTGATAGCAACTCTAATCTCATGCTCAGTGTGCGCTGTGTGGTGGGCCTGTTAGCAGCAAGTGGGGCTTTGGCAGAGCACATGGCTCCTATTCAAGACTAAACAATGGGAGCCTTTATTGCGGCTGCTTGTGCCCACCCAGCAGTGTGCAGCCCCTGATAATGCACAGCTGCGATGTTATAGCAATGAGAGGGTGGAGTGGGGTTATCAGTCTAATATCTATATTAAGGGAACACTTATTACATAATTTGTAGCAGTACCATATGAACATGGACATCTCACCATGTTAACTCTAAAATAATGAAAGCATTCATTTTACTGTCTTAGATAAATTAAAAGAATTTGTAACAATGTCATGAATTGTTAGTATATATGGTTTTTGATTGTCGCAAGGAGCCCAAACATTTTTCTTTCGTTTTGGATAGAGTAGTGAAGGGAACCTATCAGGGTTTGTTTTGTCCATATATTTTTTTATCTGTGTCCTATTTGAGAGAATTACCTTGGCTTCTTCCCCCCCTTTACAAAATAATGGAAATTTGTACTTAGTCACTAGACAGACATTTGTCACCAAAACAAATGTCACTTTTTATTCCAGTTCCAGTGCTAATCCAAAATTTTTGACTTCCTCTCACTTCTGTCCTAGTGACAATGGGCACCAGGATACAGAGGGGCTGATTTACTAAAACCATTGCACAAAGAAGCAGGTGCAGCTGTGTATAGTATGTATAGTAACCAATCAGCTTCTAGGTTTTAATGTCCAAGCTTAATTGAAAAGCTGAAGTTAGATGTTGCTTGGCTACTATGCACAGCTGCGCCAGATTCTATGTGCACCAGTTTTAGTAAATCCCCCCCATAGTGACAGAGACGGATAAGGACAGTATGAGGCCTTAGACAAGGTACCCTCTTTGACCCCCCCAACCTTCTTCTGTTGACATAGATAAGGCTTGCAGTAGGCACAGAGAACACTCCCCTGCCCATTGCTATTGTCTGTACTGGTATGGAATCCATAATTAGATGCTAAAGCTGGCCGCGCACTAATATATATTCGAACAAACTTTTGTACAAAAATTCATAAGAATCTTTGTATGAAAATTTTAAGGACATTTGATGACTTCATGAAGAATGGCATTTGAAAGTCACTTTTGGAATTAATGGACTTTTCCGAACAAAAACCTCATACATTGTTAGAAATTTGAGAAAACATTTCCATCCATTTTCTCATCACTGTGGTTGAAAAAGAACATCAGTTTAACCCTAATAAAAATTAGAAAGTCAAAAGTCATGAAAAGAGAAGACTTGGGACTGGAATGTCATGTGGCCGTAGATTTGAGTGAGTAAAGGGAGCATTTAGGTGGGGTATTTTTAAGCCACCAATTGATCAGAGGTGGAATGGAGTGTGTGTGTGTGTGGGGGGGGGGGGGGCAGTACTGGCAACCCGGGGAGCAGCTTTAAAGCCCAACTGCAGGCAACTAAAAAAAATTTTTAGAGATAGGTTGGCAGATAATACTGTGATGCCTATTCATCGCCTCCGTGTGCTAACTAAACCCCTGTTTGTAATGTGAACTGTTAGACAGGACAATTCGGTTTGTTGCAGGCAGGCTGGTTGGTAAGTAAAGCTGTGAATTTTTCTTCCTTTTTGATTGACATTCACCCTTCCATTTGCTCCTTGCTGTTAACGCCAGTTATGGGTTAGGGCAGTTGCCATTTGTTTGTACTGTTGGTTATTTGGTTGGGGGTGCACTGGACACCTTTGCTGCCATTGTGCTATTTGCTGGGTGTCCAGTGCGCTCCTGTGCCTTTAAGGAGGAGTGGGCTCATTCCAGGCAAACTTCACCTCAATCCATCCATTACTATATATATGCTTCTACTATGGAGACTGTCAAAATTTATAGAGTTAGGACTGTAGATAATACTGGGGTGCCTTGTCGAGGCCTCTGAAGCATGTGCATATATTTGCAAATGTGTGCAAACTAAACAACTGTTTTTAATGAGAACTGTTAGACAGGACAATTCGGTTTGTTGCAGGCTGTGTTGGTAAGCTGAGTGGGGAAGTTTTCTTTGTTTTTGTTTGAACTAAAAAAATATTCCTTTCAGTTGGGCTGTGCCTGCACCACAAGGGTTAATTGCTTGTTTTGGGCTAGGGAAGCAAAAAAAAGAAAGATTTACTTACCCAATTTCCGGCACCTCCTCCCCGGCCGGACTGGCCCCTGCAGTTTCAGAAGGGGGAACGCCATCTGTCAGAGGAGTGGAAGATCAGGTAAGTTTATCCTCTCCCCTAGACAAAATGAGCTATTGACCCTTGCAGGGCGGGTGCATCTCTACTGCAAGGGATAATATTTTAGTTGCCCAGAGTTGGGAACATGGTGTAGCTTGTCTTGAAGAAGGCAGCTGGTCATAAATGGCTTGAATTTTGCCGGATACCTGCTGAATCAGCTAAAGCTTGAGCAGCAAGTACCTCCTGGTTCGACAAATCGACTGAGCGGGTGGAAAATTGACATCCAAATAGTGATTACATCCTATTAGTGGCAGTCACCCTTTGAGTATTCAGGTAGCCACGAATGCTGTGGCTGTCTGAATACAGTATCCAATGGAAATTTCTCCATTCACGCTGTTTATCATGAATGACGAAATCAACTGATTTTCTCTCGCTCACCCACAGACAGTCTGTATCCAGAGTTGTAAGGCAGTGCACATTTTTGAGTTTATGCAAGCACTGGCGCAAACCCTTGTGTAGCAGCTTATAGCTATTTATTGCAAGGGTAAGCTGTATTCTGCACCTTACACTCCATTACATCGGCTATTTACGCTCCATGCACATTGTACGCCTTCATGTGGCCATGTGCAAGAGGCCTTACTCTCTATACAGTATCGGTGTAATAACATAATGCAAAGCTCTTATTAAAAATAATGTGTATGAACTATAGCACTGATCTTTCCTGTGTATGAAGATGTATAGTACATTGTACGATGACTCTGTACTTGAACTCTGTCAGGCCTCCGTAGAGAAGGGAAAACACACATGCCACATATCAGAGCGCAGTTGTTTCTGGGAGACTCTGGCCTTTTGTACTCAGGGAGGGCTGTGGCCTGTCTGTATGATTCTTTGTCAGATGCTTTGTCTGAAGTCCTTCCTGTGGTTCTGCCTTCCTACACTCGCTTTAATGTGCACTGATCTCACCACGCTGCTCTAAAAGGTCATCTTTATCTCAGTTATCTGTGTTATAAAGTTTCAGTGATATGCAGTTTCCTTAGTTTGACTGCAAATTTGTGTGACTCAGAATCCAGCTGTTTCACACACTCAGCACATTTTCACCGACTCAATTAAAATGGACGTTTTGTGAACGTAGCTATTAAGCTATGGACGTTTTGTGAATGCTGATAACTGCAAGACACATTTTGTGTTTCAATGGGTTTGCGTCTGTGCATTTATTGCCTCAAATGTTGCGCACTTGCTAATTCTTCCAACGAAAGTTTCAGAATTCAATTTACCCCTTCCTGCCAAGGCCAATTTTTGGCTTTAAGCGCTCTCACACTTTGAATGACAATGAGTCTACAAACTATGGTATATACAGTATATTTTTAAAATTGATTAGTCCTGATATACTGACAGCCTTTCTCATTTATTGAGACCCTAAAATGCCAGGACAGCACAAATACCCCCAAATCATCCCTTTTTGGCAAGTAGATAGTCCAAGGAATATGTAAGAGGCATGCTGAGTTTTTGAAGTTGTAATTTTTTTGTCACAATTTTTGGGAAAATTAAGAAATTAAAATATTTTTTTCCCACAAAGTTGTCATTTTAAGTTATTCCTCACATACAGCATAGGAATTCTTATAATTACACCCCAAAATACATTCTGCTATGCCTTCTGAATATGGGGATACCACATGTGTAAGACTTTTTCACAGCCTAGATGCATAGAAGGCCCCAAAATCCAAGGAGAACCTTTGGGCTTTCAAGGATCATAAATTATGCATCTAATTTCCTGAATACCTAACACATTTTTTTAGGTCCTGGAGCACCAGGACAGTAGAAACACCTACAAAATGACCCAATTGTGGAAAACAAACACTTCAAGATATTTATTTTCTGCAAAGCCTAGTTTTGAAAATGTATTTTTTTTGCCGAACGTTTTTGCAAAAATTCAGAAGTGAAAATGTATTTAATTGCACAAAGTTCTCAATTATCAAGATATTTCTAACACACATCATAAGCATATTTAGAATTACATCCCAAAACACATTCTGCTACTCCTTTGTATGGCGATACCACATGTGTGAGACTTTTTCACAGCCTAGCAGCATAGAGAGGCCCAAAATACAAGGAGCACCTTCGTGAGTTTTTGGGGGATAAATTACACATCTAATTTTCTGACTGCCTATAATATTTTTGGAGGCCCTGGAGCACCACGAAAAATACCCACAAAATGAACACATTTTGAAAAACAAACACCCCAAGGTATTTTTAGGAGGCATGGTGAGTCTTTTGAAGACTTCATTTTTTGCCACAAGTTTTTGGTGAATGCAGAAAGAATATAAAAATTATTATTTATTTTTTGCACAAAGTTGTCAATTTAATAGGCTATTTCTCACACGGCATGAGCATACTTAGAATTACACCCCAAAAGACATTCTGCTACTCATTCGGAGTATGGCAATACCACATTTGTGGGATATTTTCACTTTTTGGACTGATTATATACCAGATATTACATCTTGTGTATCACACAAATTAAACATTTGTATCAAAACAAATGTATTGTAATGGTTGCTTCTATAGGAGTGATCAGGGAATATAGCTTAGTGTCATCTATAGCAGTCCCAGTGCCTATAGGCCAAGCAAGCTTAGCCTACTGGTACATAGTTGCCCCCAGCAATGTCATGTTCACATATATATATATATATATATATGTGTACATTATCTCTCAAAAGTGAGTACACCCCTAACATTTTTGTAAATATTTTATTATATTTTTCATGTGACAACACTGAAGAAATTACACTTTGCTACAATGTTAAGTGAGTGTACAGCTTGTATAACAGAATAAATGTGCTGTCCCCTCAAAATAACTTAACACACAGCCATTAATGTCTAAACTGCTGGCAACAAAAGTGAGTATACCCCTAAGTGAAAATGTCCAAATTGGGCCCAATTAGCCATTTTCCCTCCCTGGTGCCATGTGACTCGTTAGTGTCACAAAGTCTCAGGTGTGAATGGGGAGCAGGTGTGTTAAATTTGCTATTATCTCTCTCACATTCTCATACTGGTCACTGGGAGTTCAACATGGCACCTAATGGCAAAAAACTCTTTGAGGATCTGAAAAAAAATAATTTTTGCTCTACATAAAAGTGGCCTAGGATATAAGAAGATTGCCAATACCCTGAAACTGAGTTGCACCATTGTGGGTTCTTTGCCATGTGGTGCCATGCTGAACTTCCAGTAACCAGTATGAGAGAGTGAGAGCCATAACACCAAATGTAACACACCTGCTCCCCATTCACACCTGAGACCTTGTAACCCTAACAAGTCACATGACACCGGGGAGGGAAAAGGGCTAATTGGTCCCAATTTGAACATTTTCACTTAGGGGTGTACTCACTTTTGTTGCCAGCGGTTTAGACATTAATGGCTGTGTGTTGAGTTATTTTGGGGGGACAGCAAATTTACACTGTTATACAAGCTGTACACTCACTACTTTACATTGTAGCAAAGTGTAATTTCTTCAGTATTGTCACATGAAAAGATATAATAAAATATTTACAAAAATGTGAGGGGTGATTTATATAGTGACAACAGTTTGCGCAGTGCTTTACAAAATGAGGGTAGACGGTACAGTTACTATACAATTCAATGCAGGAGTAATCAGAGGGCCCTGCTCATGAGAGCTTACAATCTAAAAGGGAGGATCAAGTGATACAAAAGGTAATAACTGTGGTGGATAGGCTGATGGAGAAAACAAATGTATGGTTGTTAGGTGGAAGCAGGATAAGCATCTCTGAAGATAAAGGATTTTAAAGATTGCCTGAAAGTGGACAGAATAGGAGATAGAGGACAGATTGGGGTAGGAAGTTCCAGAGGATGGGGGAGGCTCAGGAGAAGTCTTGGAGGTGAGCATGGGTGGTGGTAAACTAGAGAGCGGGTGGTCTTGGGAGGAACTAAAACAAAGATTTATTTGGAATTTAATTTGTTGGGTGAGCAGAAGGCAGCGGACGCACTGGCAGAGAGGGGTGACAGACACTGAATGGTTGGTAAGGTAGATGAGTCTGGCAGCAGTATTCATTTCAGACTAAAGGTAGGATAGCCTATATAAAGGTAATTCAATGAGGAGGGAGATGAAAGGAAAACTACACCTATCATACAGCATTAAAGGGGGTCTTTACAAGACCCTTACAGGAGATACAGTAGTCAAGGCAAGAGATAACCAGGGAGTGAATTAGAAGCTTTATGGTGTTATTGGTTTAGAAGAGACGTATTTTGGAGATGTTGTGGAGGTTGAGGCGGCAAGATTTGGACAGTGATTGAATGTGGGGTTGAAAGGAGGGTACAGAGTCTAGGATCACACCTAGCACCCTGGCATGTGGGGACCGGTTGATGGTTGCACCATTGATCTTTCACAGAGAAGTCAGGGGAAGGGGCACGTGGGAGAGAAAATGTTATGAGTTTGGTTTGGCTAGATGGAGTTTGGTATGACTTCCAGACTGATATGTCTGTGAGTAAAGTGATGCATGAGGAGGCTGATGGAGTGAGCTGAGGGGTAGAGAACTAGATGTGGGTGTCATCAGATTAGAAATGCTATTGAAAGCCACGGGAGGCTTAGCTGACCCAGGGAAGAGGTGTGGATCAAGTATAGCAGAGGTCCAAGAATAGAACCAAGGGGGACCTTCACAGGAAGAGGAGGGGAAGAGGTAGAATTGCTAGTGACAATGAAGGTGCGTGGGATAGGTAGGTTGAGAACCAACAGAGTACAGTCATGGAGACCAAAGGAGTGAAGTTTTTTGAGGAGGAGGGGATGTGCAACCATATCAAAAGCAGCAGAGAGGTCCAGAAGTTGGAGTACAGAATAGTGACCATTGGTTATAGCTAGTGTTGAGCGAACCCGGACTGTAACGTTCGGGTCCGTACCGAACTTTCGGGTGTCCGTGGCACGGACCCGGACCCGGACATTTCAAAAATCATTCGGGTTCGGTCCGGGGTTCTGCTATTTTACTCCACGTGTTGAGAAGCTGCAGGGCAGCCAATCAATAAGCGTTTCACTGGTTTGCCCTTAGAAGCCATCACAGCCATGCCTACTAATGGCATGGCTGTGATTGGCCAGTGCATCATGTGACCCAGCCTCTTTATAAGCTGGGGTCACAGTGCTGCAGTCACATGCTCCTTGGGTTAGTGTAGGGAAAGGAAGCTGAAAGCTTGAGGGACAGATTTGAGACATTTTAAGACCTGATCCTGCATCCTGAGATAGATTACTTTACTACTGCTGTCTGTGCTGTTGCTCTGAGGACAGATAGCAGAAATTAGAGATTTCACATACCGCTGCTTTGAGTTGCAGATCAAGCTCTGCATAGAACAACGATCGCTACGATCATGCTCAACGATCAGATTGTTGGGGGAATTTGAGATTTCAAATACCGCTGCTTAGAGTTGGAGATTGCAGATTAAACTCTGTCTAACGAGACGATCGTACGTTCGTTACACAACGATCAGATTGTGGGATCGTACACAACGATCATATTGTGGGAGTAATTTGAGATTTCACATACTGATGCTTTGAGTGATCTGACTTGAGATTCGTCGCCATAAACTTTAGAGTTTAAGG
>BLSH010353264.1:931956-969006 GCA_018402905.1 Glandirana rugosa | reverse complement strand
GAATGTTGGAACGATGATATCTGTTCCAATGATTTGAAAAAAAGGTTACGAATCGATTGGTGGACGGGTAACCTGGGACAGGGGAGTGTTAATGATTCCGGGGGGGTGACTGAGATAGGATGTGAGAGATTGCGTGTAGAAGTTAGAGAGGCAAAGAAGACCGTAGAAGGGGTTGAGAGATTTTGTACGTTATCAGTGGGAGTATGAAATTTTCGGGAGTAACCTAGTAGAAGAATGAGGGGAAATGGAGGTTTGAGGAACTTACGGACCAGATGTCGACTGACTCGATGGTGGAGTGACTCTTATTGGAAGAACTAGGGGAAGTCATACCTAAAGGTTCGTTGTCCGTGCGATCGTTCGGGTTCCATCCAGACCCGGACCCGGACTTTGTCCCGAAGTTCGGACGGACCAGCAGAACCCGAACTTCCAGAGGTTCGCTCAACTCTAGTTATAGCAAATCATTTGTAAGTTTTAGGAGAGCAGTTTCTGTGGAGTAATGAGGGCGAAATCCATACTGAAGGGGATCAAGAAGGTTATTCTCAGTGAGGTGGTAGCTCAGTCAGCTGTAGACCAGGCATTCAAGGAGTTTGGAGGTAAAGGGGAGTAAGAAGATGATCCAATGAGGGCTTTTAAAGTATGAGGGTGACTATTGCATGTTTTAGAGAGTTGGGGAAGATGCCAGAAGAAACGGAGAGATTGAAGATGTGCGTTAGAGAGTGTAGGATAGAGTCAGTGGGGGGGCCTTAGTAATTGTGAGGGGACAGGGTCCAATGGGCAGGTGGTTAGCTAAGCATTGGAAAAAAAGTTTAGTAACCTTGTCTATAGTAGCAAGGTTGTAAGAGGGAAGTATTGAATTTACATTTGGACATGGAGTGTTTCGTGGGGAAGGTATCTGTACAGTGGAGAGCAGTGAGCGAGTTAGTTGATAGAGGCAAAGGAGGACGAGGTAGAGAGTTAAAGATAGAGATGAGTTGACGGGGACTGGATGAGAGGTTGTTAATGAGAGTGATAAATATCAGTCTGCTTGGCAATTGTTGAGGCAGGAACTGTATTTTCAGAGGGCAGATTTGTATTGGTTGAAGTATTTCTGAGACTTATGCCATAGACACTCTGACGTCATCTGTTTGGCAAGGCTGTAGGGGTCGGGACTTGATTCTGTGTGTAGTGGGGGGGTGGGGGGGTTGGGGGGGGGTGTGAGCATGTCCAGGTAGGATGATAGTTAACTATTGTAGAAAGAGGCAATAACTAGAACAACAAGGGGTTAGTGGGGCTTTACATGTACTTTGTAAGTTTTAATAAGTATTGAAACAACACAATTAAAAGGTTAACACATTTTTATTTTTGCACGCATGTGCCATATCTTTAAAAACAGTAATGTACAAACAATAGTGCAATTTAGATAAAAGATTCTGAGTTATAGTTAAAGTTACGGTTGACCAGGGTATGGTGATCCTGGTGACAGAATCCAATTTGGAGGCCTACGCGTTTCGTGGGCAGACCTGCTTCATCAGGGCCACGGATTGAAATATTGATTTATATATCAACTGTGAAAATATACAAATTACAATGTGAGTACAAACAAGAAAAAACATACAGAAAATCATGAAGTATTGAAACACTATATCAAAGTATATATATATAGAACTAATGTATTTACCCGTTTAAATATGACAGCCATAATACACTACTTGTTTTGTGTGCTAAGACCAAAATACGGGAAAGCTACGCATCATAAGTCCAATAGCAATTCAAAAAACCTCATTCAAGGGGACTCATTTAGAGAGTATATATATATATATATATATATATATATATATATATATCCTGATTGGCATTTAGGGATAATGATGTATTAATTAAGGGGGGTGAAATAATTGGCGACAACCTGGTGGAGATCAAGCCTGGGGAGCCCGTGGGATCTGGAACCGCATGTTCCCAGCCAGAGGGGGCTGTTCCTTCAAGGTTTCAGTGAGTAAGGTGTATTATATAAACCACAAAAGCCTAAAAAGACATGGGTGTATAATATTTTCTCTTAGGGAAGGGGACAAACGGAGGGAGAAAGAAAAAGATAAGATAAAGAGGGAAAAAAGAGGGGGGGGAGGAATGGAAAGAGGGAGGAGAGAAGGGGGAGAGGAAAGGGTGGGGGAGGGAGGGAAAAAGGGAAAAGGGGGGGAAGGAAGGAGGGAAAGGGGCAAGGGAAGAGGGGAAGGAAAAAGGTGGGAGGGGAGGGAAAAGAAGGGGTAGAGGGGCAGAGGGGGAAGGGGAGGGAGTGGGGGAGGGGGGTTGGAGGGGAGGGGGAAGGGGAAAAACAGGGAAGGGAGAGGGGAGGGGAGGGGAGGGAGCAGGAATAGGAAAGGTAAAAGGAGGGAAAGAATACAGAGGTAAAACTAAAGGGTAATACAAAGTCTTTACCTTAACTTGGGTGTGGGATTGAATGTAGCCCACATCCCAGGAAAGTCCTGCTCCGGAAGTTGCCTATCATCGAGGAGGCAACAGGTGTCCCCTGTCTGCAGACAGGGGAACCAAAGTGGTGGTACTGTGCGGAGGAGATTTATTTCCGGTCATGCACCAGAAATGAAGCAACTGGAAGTGGCGTCACGTTGCAATGCGTTCCAGAGGTCGGAAGTGCACCCCCGGAAGTGACGCGGATGGTCACAGCGTCACCAAGGGAACCAAATATGTGCTTCAACTGCCTGGGAACCATCTCTATGTGTCCCTAGTTTGGAGAAAGGGAACTAAAACCAAGACAAATGTGTGATGAACACAAACATTTGACAGGAATACATAGGCAGTGGGGAGACACGGGCAAGGCTATATCCAGCAGTGGAGTGCCATAAAAGAAGGGGAAGAGAAAGAGAAATCAGCACAGGAGTAAGAGTGAGATTGTAATTGAGAATAAAGATGATATTGCATATAATTGGGACCAAAAAATATATATTATGTAAGGGACAGTTAATATTGATAAAACCTATAGTAAGCATAGGTTGAGACAAACCGAGATTCATAGGTGTCAATATCCATAGCGAAGTGTCACCAACAAATACACTCATAAAGAGTACTGCAAATGATGCAACAATTTTTGATCCTCTCTATCTATTTTGTTACAATACCAGCTCAATAACAAATAAATGGTACATCACGTGTAAGAACCTTGGGCCTATCCTCCTGGTGGGTGCTGGGTCTATGGTAACTCAATTTAGTTAGAGAAAATTAGGGATCAGGATAAGTATTTATAGGAAAGGGACATAGCTAATAACATTGTTTAACCCCGGTGGGCGAGTCGCTTTAAGTCTGTAAATTCATTTAGCCCCAACCTGTAGGATTTTATGGTCAAAATCATCACCTCTCTTGGGGGTGAATCCTTGCCAACACCTGGTTTTTTCGGTGATGCCCCCACTGATATCCGTCACGTGGTCCCTTATCTGCTTCCAAAAGTTTATTTTGGTTTTACCCACGTAATACCCACCACAACCACATGTAAGTAGATAAACTATCTCAATTAACAAAGTGGCGCATTAACAGATTTTCTTGTAGAGAGAAATGGCTAGGCTGTGGCAGCACAGGGGTGTGATGTTGTGATAGAGCTGGTCAGTGGCAGAACACCGAAGAGAGGAGTTAAAGTGGCAAAGGTTTCTATGGATAACTGTTCGGCAGTTGGAGGGGGAGGAGGTGGAACACAGGGACAGAGTGAAACTAATAAAGTAGTGATCAGAGAGAGGAAAAGGATTGTTTGATGGTTGGATGAAGGTTGCATGGAGTGCATAGGTAAGATTATACAAGAGTGTTGCCATCAGAGTGAGTAGGAGTATGTATCCATTGCTTCAGGTCAAAGGAGGAGGTTAGACTGAGAAGTTTAGAAGAAGCAGGAGTGTTAGTATTAACAGGGATGTTGAAGTCACCGAGAATGATTGTGGGAATTTCAGAAGAGAGAAAGTAGGGTAGCCAGGCATAAAAGTCATCAAGAAAGGTTGATACTGGTCCAGGAGGCAGGTAAGATCACAGTAATTCTCAAAGAGACAGCAGATAATAGAGGAATCAGGGCTGACCCTACCATGGGTCCCAGTGGGTCCATTTGACCCAAGCAGCACTTTGAGAGGGGCAGCACATTGAACCATGGTTGCCTCTCCTTATCTTCTATTTACCCAGCAAATTAACGACCAAGATTTTTTTTCCAGCAGTTTTGTGTGTCATGATGACAACTGCCCCCACGCGTCCGCTCCGCCTGCCCCTATACTACCCAACCCTGCCCCTATATTGCCCTAGCCTGTCTATATACTACCCCAGCCTGTCTATATACTACAACAGCCTGTCCATATACTACCCTAGCCTGTTCATATACTACCCTAGCGTGCCCATTTACTACCCTAGCCTGTCCACATATTACCCTAGCCTGCCCCTATACTACCCTAGCCTGTCTATATACTACCCTAGCCTGTCCCTATACTGCCCTAGCTTGCCCCTATACTGCCCTAGCCAGCCACTATACTGCCATAGCCCGCCCCTTGGAATTGAACATAATGGTATGTCATATAATTTTGCATATAGACAAGGTGCTGTTGCATGTAAATCTGACTTCCTGATAAATTAAATTTTAGTTTTAATTATCATGATATAAAATAATGGATGTTGGGGGCCTTTTGGTAGGCGCGATTTTTTTTTTTTTTGGGGGGGGGCAGCATTTCATTCTTGGACCAAGGCAGCACAATGTCTTGGGCCAGCCCTGAGAGGAATATAGTGTGCCATAAATGAGGAGAGTAACATAGAGGGAAGTAGGGGAAGTACCTGGAAGGTGCTGTGTGGGGATAGAAAGATTCCAACTCCACCTTTATTCCATCCACAAGATCTGGGAGAGTGAGTCCAGAGAAGGCCGCCATGGGAGAGGGAAGCAGGAAAAGAAGAGTTGGATTAATGAAGCCAGGTTTCAGTAACAGCAAGAGTTAGCAATAAAGAGGTCGTGGACAGAGGTGAGTTTGTTGTAGACAAAGTGGGCTTTCCAAAGGGTGCATGAGAAGGGGAGGTTGATTTTGGGAAGAAGAGGAATAGGAACTAAATGTTGTATATTGGTGTTGCTGGCAGAGGGCGTGGGGTGATAGGTGTGTTGGCCATAGTTAAATGAAGGAGGCCCAGGGTTTGGGGATATATCTCCATAAGTAAGGAGGAACAGAAGCATGAGGGATGTAATATGGAAGTGTGATACATATGAAGGGATATGCACCAGTGTCCTCGGGGTTTTATTAGTATGTGGGTTTAGTATTGGCAGTAGTTGAGTGCAGTAATAAGTAGAGGACAGAA
Source organism: Glandirana rugosa (assembly GCA_018402905.1). Classification (NCBI taxonomy): domain Eukaryota; kingdom Metazoa; phylum Chordata; class Amphibia; order Anura; family Ranidae; genus Glandirana; species Glandirana rugosa. The sequence goes on along the minus strand of BLSH010353264.1, from coordinate 963,714 downwards.
GTGAGAGTGATATATATATAAGCTGTGGTATGGAGAAGAAGGGTGAATGAAAGAGAGTCTAAGGAGAGAAGACACAACTGTGAGAAAGAGAAGCAGGGAGTGCATGTTACAGAGTGGAAGGATTAAGAAGAGGGCTGGGTAAGGGGTGAAAGTGCTGAATAGGGAGACAAGGTCCCTATTTGTAATGTAGTTTGCTGTGGAATTTCGTTTCATGCAATTGCTGATGTTCAAGGCCGAAGTACCCACTTGAGCAAAGAACCACTTCAACGAAAAAAGAAACCCTATGCCACCCCAGCATGTGCCCCCCAGCCTGTATATATATATATATATATATATATATATAAATATATATATATATTGTGGAAGATTAGCTTGTGGGGATCACTTCTCAGAGGAAAAGTTTCAGCATGGATGTCAGTTTCTTTAACTGCTTCCACACCGCGTGCAGTATATTTACTGCAGCAGTGTGGATGCATCCCGCGAATCACTGTAAATAAACAGCGATTTGCGGAGTGGCCGCTAGGGGGCGTGTGTACGCCGGCGCGCGCGTACGCACCCGCCGTACTCTGGAGGAGTGTGCCCGTGGCTTGGGCGGACCCGATGTCCACTGGCGAGCCACGATGAGCGGCCACAGCAAAAGAATGGGGAACTGCAAATGTAAACACGGAGGTTCCCTGCTCTGTCAGTGGGGACATAAGAGATCTACTGATCCCTGTCACTGGGATCAATTAGATCTCTTATGCCCATAACAGCCCCCCACAGTTAGAACACGCCTAGGGAACACAGTTAACCCCTAGATCTCCCCCTGCAGGTTAACCCCTTCACTGCCAATGACATTTATACAGTAATCAGTGGATATTTACATTTCTGATCGCTGTATAAATGTCATTGGTCCCAAAAAAGTGTCAAAATGGTCCGACATGTCCGCTGCAATATCGCAGTCCTGATAAAAATCGCAGATTGTCGTCATTACTAGAGAAAAAAAACAAAATAAATAAAAACCCCAGAAATGAATTCTCATCATCCGCAAACGCGGCCACTTTTGCGCAAACCAATCAATAAACGCCGATTGCCATTTTTTTACCAAAAATATGTAGAAGAATATAAATCGGCCAAAACCGATGAAAAAAATGTTTTTATATTTTTTTTTTGGATTTGTATTTTAGCAAAAAGTAAGAAAAACTGTTTTTTTTTTTTTTTTGCAAAATTGACGCTCTTTTTTTGTTTATAGCGGCGATCAGAAATGACACAGAGGTAATCAAATACCACCAAAAGAAAGCTCTATTTGTGGTAAAAAGAGGATGCAAATTTTGTTTGGGTACAACGTCGCACGACCGTGCAATTGTTAGTTAAAGAGACGCAGTGCAGAATCGCAAAAAGTGCTCTGGTCCTAACGTGGGAAATCCTTCCGGGGCTGAAGTGGTTAAAATCTGTCGGCTTGCCAGGTTTATTATTACAGGTTTGCAAGCTCAAAACACACAAAAGAACAGAAAACAAAACCTTGCAGTTTGGCGCTAAACTAAACAATCAGGTTCCTCTGTATACAGCGGGGGACTGTCTCCGACACCCACAAAACATAAGCACAGTGCATCCTTGATTTCTGAGTCCAAATTAGCACGCAGAGCTCACTCAGCTTTCTTCCTCTGAGATCCAGGATAGAGCTCTCCTCTGTTCTCTTCCTGGTCATTAAATACAGGTGGAGAGGGGTTTAAGTGGACCAGAAAGTCTGGGCCGGAACCAGCTCTGCCACGGTGGCTGGCAAAACCCGGGTCGGACTCTCGCCAGTCGCCTCAAAATGATGGCACGCGAGGCGACAAGTATCGCCTGTCCATTGTGGCACCTTGCATAACGTCACAACATATATATATATATATATATATTTTTTTTTCATAATATCCTGTCAGTTTTTATTGCTGTCTGTGCCCCTGTTAGGGAGATTCATCCTCTCTGTTTGTCCTCTTTACCATTATCATTGAAAGTGAAAGTAAAAGAAAATCCCACATTTTGAGTTGACTAATGAACAGGAATAGAGGAGAAATTTTCCAATGGGACATTAGTTCTAGTGACTCTGGTGACACCCCAGGATTCCCTGGATTGGAGTGATTTCCTCTCACTTCCTGTTTTGGCTATGGGACAGGAAGTGAAGGTAAATCTCCTCTATGGGACAGATGGCAAAAATATGGCAAAAAAACATACGGCAAATATGGCAAAAAAGTTACCTTTGGTTACACTTTAAAGAGGAACTGCAGTCTGCTCACATAATTTGTAATAAAAACATCTTTGCCATTCTGAAGCTTCCCTCCAACCACTTTGCATATTATTTTATATATACTGTGATTCTGTACTTGCCAAATATGCTGCAGAAATCTCCCTCCACTGAGTCTGGCTGCAGCCATTTTAACTGTGGGGAGCTGAATCTGCTGCCTGTTCACTTCCTGGATTTACACAGACACACACCTCCAGCTCTGCAGCTCTCATTGGCCCTCTTATGACTCACCCCCCACTCCCTTCCTGGCAAACTCTCACGAGAGAGAGCTGTGCATGATCTCATATGCCAAGGCTTTTTTCTAGACAAGAAACAGGAAGTGGACTGTATAAGATATTTACTGGCAGAAAAAAAATGTTTTACTATCCAAAGTTAAAACAACAAGGGCAGAGGATTTAATAGATGGAAAGATGAAAAAAATGATTGAAGTTCCACTTTAAGGAAAGGGAAAAAATAAATGTAATCAATTAAAAATTTTCTGTGCTCATACCTGCAATTTTTACGGTTTGTGGCTGGGTCTCTTTAAACAGAAGTGGTGGGATGTGTTCTTTGTACAGAGAGAGACTATTAGTAGAGAGATAGTATACTCCTGTTTACTGTACTCTTGCTTCCTAATGAGTTGTTAATGGGTGACCAAGCTAGTTAACCAAGGAGATGATCCTAATCTGATTGACTGCGATTTGCAAGGCTGTCAATAGGTAATACATAAGAAATGTGATTTCCGCATTGAAATGGATACTAAGACAAAGGACAAAGCCCAGTGTCCCCAGAGGCTGAGTATTCTAATGAGAGATCACTGTCTGGGATTGGGGATAATTCAAATGCTGAGTGTGTGTCTATCCCAAGACTGGGCTGCCATTGTTTGCCTGTTTACACATTCTGCTGCGACTGAGATGTTGAAGATCAGCACTACACAAGAGTCTCAGCAGACACAAGGGAGGCTCAGATTAGATAATGAGGACACCCAGAGATTTCTCATGGTGTGGGACATGTGTTTGTAGGTTGAAATTGAAGGTATCTGTTTATTTAACCTACTATGTGGTTGTCTCACTGTACAGTAGTGACATATTGTTGCTGCCTTGGCACCACAAGTATGTATCTTAGCTTCTTGGACGCTCGGCTGTAAGGGGAAACTATAATCGATTATATTTATTTATTTTGGATGAATGCTGAACTTCTGGCAGATATAAAAGACACAAATGAATGCAGCTCTATAATCATTATACTTTATTACATGTATTTTTTTTAATGCAAGCTATGCAGGGATCTGAACTTGGCTTGGTATCACCCACTTTCAGTCCATGTATAGCAGAGCTCGGCAGCAAGCAGGAGCTTGCTGATAGCAGAAGAGAGCGGAGGGACAGAAAGAGACTTATTTTTTCAGTGTAAAGCCACAGGCTGGTGAAGGTAAGTGATACTTAACCACCTCGCGCCGCCGCCATAGCCGAATGACAGCTACAGTGCGGCGCTAAAATGCCGGGAGGACGCGGCACACGCACGTGACCGCGCACGCTGCAGGAGCGTGCCCGCGGGTCGGGCGGACCCAATGTCCGCCGGAGACCCGCAATCTCCTTCCAGAGAGCCGGAATGGGGAACCGCCGATGTAAACACGACGGTTCCCCGTTCTGTGAGGGGGGGCATGACAGATCTACTGATCCCTGTGATAGGGATCAGTTAGATCTGTTGTGCCCCTGCCAACCCCGCCCCCCCCCACAGTTAGAACACACCCAGGGAACATAGTTAACCCCTTCACTGCCCCCTGCAGGTTAACCCCTTCACTACCAATGATATTTACACAGTAATCAGTGGATATTTACATTTCTGATCGCTGTATAAATGTCATTGGTCCCAAAAAAGTGTCAAAAACGTCCGACATGTCCGCAGCAATATCGCAGTCCCGATAAAAATCGCAGATCGCCGCCATTACTAGTAAAAAAATTAATAAAAACGCCATAAACCAATGTCCATAGTTTGTAAACACTATAACTTTTGCGCAACCCAATCAATATACGCCGATTTCGATTTTTTTTACCAAAAATATGTAGAAGAATATATATCGGTCTAAACTGATGAATACATTTTTTTTTTATTTTTTATTTTTGGATATTTATTATAGCAAAAAGTAAAAAATATTGTTCTTTTTTCAAAATTGTCGCTTCTTTTTTGTTTATAGCGCAAAAAATAAAAAACGCAGAGGCGATCAAATACCACCAAAAGAAAGCTCTATTTGTGGGAAAAAAAGGACGCCAAGTTTGTTTGGGTACAACGTCGCATGACCGCGCAATTGTCATTCAGAGTGACAGCGCTGAAAACTGAAAATTGGTCTGGGCAGGAGGGGGGTTTAAGTGCCCAGTAAGGAAGTGGTTAAAGTGACACTAAACTCTTGTTTTAAAAAAAATAATAATTATATGATATATAAGTATGTATTCCTAACTCAGCAAAGTACCTTGTGTTGCTCTTAACCTCCCCCAAAACTCCAAATTCCTTTTTTTTTGCTGCTGTGATCTGACTTCCTGTTGGATGGTGGCAGTATTCGTTCTCCATGGGCCCACTGTATGTAGGAATGTAGCCATCCCTTCTTGCTCGCTCCGGAGATGGACTAGAGACTGTGGGATGTGTAGTGTACAGAGTGGTGCACATGACCACAATTTTAGTTTGAGCTACTGTAGACAGCAGACTTTTTCAACCAATGAGATAAGGAGACCCATAAAAATAAGTGAAGGGGAGTCTGAAGGTAACCTCCACTTATTCCTGTTTTGTTCATAATTAGCTCAGTTGGAATTGAACAGAAGTGCCAGGTTTCACCAAACAAATGGGCTTAGCACAACCTCCTGGCTGGTATCGTCATGTAGCAGGTATCCTTCTCCCATCTGGGTCCATACATAATCCACAGAGTTTATTAAAAAGCAAGTGATCCAGTATACAGCAGAACTAACATGTTTTGGCCCACAAAGCCTTACTCATAAACCTAAGAGGAGTTTAGAGCTAAAGGTAACCTCTGTATATACCTGTTTTATTCACCATTAGGTCATTTTGATTGAGCAGATGTGCCAGTTTTACTTAAACTTTAGTACAGATCCAGTTTACTGCTGCAGATGACTGTATCCAATACTGGAGTAACTAATCAATGATCAACTCTAAAGAGGTAAAACCCAGGTCGGAATCCCACTAGTCGGCCCTAAATGATCGCATGTGAGGCGACAAGTATCGCCTGTCCATTGTGGTGCCTTGCATAACGTCACATACCCCCCCTCTGCTCAAGCCCCTGGGGCGGAGCAACTGTACGATGCAGTGGGCCCGGGAAAGACCATCTGTGTTATTTTGGAGCCTTCCAGCTCGGTGTTCCACTGAGAACTTAAGCAGCTGTAGGGCCAGGAACCACCTCGTCACCGTTAGGGGGATCTGCCAGTATTCCTTACTTAGGTCTAGGGTTGTTATGTACCGGGCCCCTCCCAACCTATCCGCAAGTTTGTTAACCCGCGGCATCATCAAACTTCATTCAGCTTCCTAAAATCGTTACAGAACCAGATAGTGCCGTCGGGCTTTGGGACCAGTACTATAGGGTACTATAGGGCTCGATCAGGTGCTGTGGGACTCCTCTATCACGTCTAACTCCAACATGGTTTTTATTTCTCTCGCCACCGCGTCTCGTCTAGCCACAGATATTCAGTAGGGTTTTACATGTACATGGACCCCGGGTTCCATGATTATGTCATGTTGTAGCACAGTGGTCAGTCCGGGTAGGGAAGAGAAAAAAATCTCTATTTTTACTGACAAATTCCTTAACATCGCTTTTGTTGCATCAATGACAAGAACTCGGTTATGGGGACATCCGGGGTCAGGGGTAACCTGTCCATTTGGGGAGTGGGCATTGCCAATAAACTCTCTCTGTCCTTCCACGGTTTTAGGAGATTAACATTGTAAATCTGCTCCGGTTTCCTTTTCCCAGGCTGGTAAACTTTGCAGTTTACTTCCCCTACTCTTTCCCTAAGCTCAAAGGGACCCTGCCACTTGGCCAGGAATTTACTTTCAACGGTGGGAACTAGCACCAGCACTCTGTCTCCGGGTTTGAAAGTTCGGATTTTGGCACCCCAATTGTAAACCCTTCTCTGGTCCTCCTGGGCTTGCTCCATATGCGCGTGTAAAAGGAGCAGGACAGCTGCGATTCGATCCTGCATGAAGGAGACATGCTCTATGACGCTTCTATATGGGGTGGCCTCTCCTTCCCACATCTCCTTTCCGACATCCAGCAGCCCCCTGTAATGGCTACCATACAAGAGTTCAAAGGGGGAATACCCCGTAGATGCCTGCGGAACCTCTCGTATGGAAAACGTGAGGTACGGAAGAAAAAAATCCCTAATTCATCCATCTTTATCCACCACCTTTTTTAGCATACTCTTAAGGACCTTGTTAAACCTCTCCACCAGACTGTCAGTTTGGGGGTGGTATACAGAGTTACAGAGATGGGAGATTTTGTACAACTTGCACAATTCTCTGGTCACTGTGGACATGAATGGAGTACCCTGATCCGTCAAGATTTCGTTAGGGATCCCCACCCGACAAAACACCTGGACCAACTCCTTGGCGATAGTCTTAGTGGAGGTATTCCACAAGGGTTTGGCCTCAGGATAGCGGGTCGCACAGTCCAGGATCACCAGTATGTGCTGGTGTCCCCGGGCAGATTTTACTATTGGTCCCACGAGATCCATGCCAATTCACTCAAATGGAACTTCAGTTATGGGAAGTGGGACAAGGGGACTACGAAAATGGGGTGACATGGCCGTCATTTGACACTCAGGGCATAAGCCACAGTATTCTTTGATGTCTGCATACAACCCAGGCCAGAAGAATCTCTGGGTTATTCTCTCTCTGGTTTTCTCCATACCCAAATGTCCCCCCATTACATGGCCATGGGCACCATCTAGCACCATCCTGCTGAAGGGTTTGGGAAACACTAGCTGTTCCACTTCGTCCTCCCCGTGTTTCACCACCTGATACAACAAATTATTTTTAAGCGCCATGTAGGGAAAAGACATCTCCCAATTAGGGTCCACAGGTTCCCCATCCATCACCTTCACTTTTTCTCTGGCTCTAAGGAGAGTGACATCCCATAGTTGTTATGTACAGAAGTACTCTCTCTGGACCTCTAAGTTAGGTACTACATTCGGTTCACTCTCACCGTCAGGGTCAGAGATATTGTCTGGGCCATTAGCCCTCCGCTGTGAGCTATCTTCCAGCTCCTCTGGCTCCCCAGCCAGTACAGGAAAAGGAAGAGGGTCTCCTCCCTCCTCGGTCCTACCACCCGTCTCCCCTTCTATTTGGCAAAACGGGTCTGGTGAGAGGTCCCGTGCTTTCGCAGCAGGGGGAGCTCTATTCTCCAGACTCTCTGTGCCTTCCCATAAGCTCCAAAAATGGGGAAAATCCCTGCCCACTAGGACATTATAAAGTGGTGAAGGTACCACCCCCACTGAATGAGTTACACTACCACAAGGGGTGTCAATCTCAACCACTGCTTTCTGGTAGTCACGAGTGTCCCCATGGATGCAAATGACTCTGATAGTGCTAGGGTTTAACCTTGTAGGGTTTACACAATTGCTTTTTACCAATGTTACCACGCTACCCGAGTCAAGCAGTGCAGTGACTTGTCTCCCATAACACAAAAATCACACACATTTGCTTCTCTGTGTGACTTGAACATGATGCTGTATATGCAACCTGTGCAAAAAGAGAAAAGCGTCTATTCACATAAGTATAATCACATTACATGGGTTCATCATTCAGGGGGCAATTGGTAGCAATATGGCCCAATGCATGGCATCGGTAGCACTGTATGTGTTCTATACCCAGTCCTCTCAAGGGTCCCCAAGACCTTACTGGCTTCTTTGGCCAGTCTCCAGGTCTAGAGCCCCCAGTCTCTTTAGCTGTATCAGTCTTATCAAATTTCCCCAAGCCCCTAAACCCTGGGACAGTCTTACTGGGTCCGCCGGCGATCTTTCACCTCTGGACACATAGACGCAGATGGGCACAACAAGTCCTCAGCAGCCATGTATCTCTGGATGAGGTCCACCAGTTGGCTTGCAGTTTTGGGGTCCCCGTGGCTGACCCATTTCCTTAAAGCAGCAGGGAGCGCCTGTAGATAGCGGTCCATGACCATGCGTTCCACAATCTGGGGACCTGGCAAAGTCTCTGGTTATAGCCATTTCATAGTAAGGTGAACTAGATCGAACATCTGCGAATGGGGTGGCTTGTCGGTGCCCTAGGTCCACTGATGCACGCGTTGGGCCCGGACTGCCACGGTGACCCCCAGGCGTGCAAGTATCTCTGCCTTTAGAGTCTCATAGTCCTGGGCCTTATCTGTTTCCAGATCGAAATAGGCTTTTTGGGGTTCACCTGTCAAGAATGGTGCTAACTCCCGTTCTTTTTGCCATCCTTCGCGAAGAGCAACTCTTTCAAATGTCGTGAGGCACACCTCCACGTCATCCGCAGGTGTCATCGTCTGCATATGGTAGCAGGCACGTACCAAGTTTGGTTCCAATGTCAAGGTGCGGGCCCCTTCTTTAACTCCAGCAGGGCCTCCGCCAACTGTCTGTTCGTCTCCTGTTGTGCTACGATAGCCTGGCGACTTTCCTCCCGCTGAGCTGCAATGGCCTGCCGGGTTACCTCCTGCTGAGTCGCCTGTTGTTCTGCAGCGGCCTCTGTGACCTGTCAGTTGGTTTCCCGCGGGGCTGCATTGGCTTGCAGCAGGGCCTTCAACATTTCCTCCATCTTTGAAAGTTGCCCGCATCCTCCACCATGTGTGGGAGATTAGCTCGTGGGGATCACTTTTCAGGGGAAAAGATTCAGCATGTATGTCAGTTTCTTACATAAATAGGAACAGAAAACAAAAACTTGCCGTCTGACGCTACACCAAAGAAAGAGATTCCTCTCTATACAGTGTGGGGCTGTCCCCGACACCCACAAAACATAAGCACATTGCAAACTTTGTTTTTAGAGCCCAAGTTAGCACACAGAGCTCTCTCAGCTTTCTCCCTCTGAGATCCAGGTCATTAAATGCAGGTGGAGAGGGGTTTGAGTGGACCAGAAAGTCCGGGCCAGAAACCAGTTCTGCCACGGTAGCCGGCAAAACCCGGGTCAGACTCCCACTAGTCTCCTCAAAATGATTGCATGCGTGGCGACAAATATCACCCGTCCATTGTGGTGCCTCTCATAATGTCACAATATATACAGGTGCAGCTCATAAAATTAGAATATCATCAGTTAATTTATTTCAGAAATTCAAATCAAAAAGTGAAACTTGTATATTTTATATTGATGCATTACACACAGGGTGATATTTTTCAAGCATTTCTTTCTTTTAATTTAGGTGATTATGACTTGCAGCTAGTGATAACTCAGGATCTCAGAAAATTAGAATATTACATAAGACCAATAAAAAAAAATGATGGCTTACTGAAAAGCATGTCCATATGTACAGTATAGTATGCACTCAATACTTGGTCAGGTCTCCTTTTGCATGAATTACTGCATCAATGCAGCGTGGCATGGAGGCAATCAGCCTGTGGCACTGCTGAGGTGTTATAAAAGCCCAGGTTTCCTTGATAGTGGCTTTCAGCTCATCTGCATTGTTGGGTTTGGTGTCTCTCATCTTCCGCTTGACAATACCCCACAGATTCTCTATGGGGTTTAGGACAGGCAAATTTGCTGTCCAATCAAGCTCAATGATACCATGATCATTAAACCAGGTATTGGTACTTTTGGCAGTGTGGCAGGTGACAAGTCATGCTGGAAAATGAAACACGGTGGACCAACACCAGCAGATGACATGGCTCCCTAAATCATCACTGCCTGTGGAAACTTCACACTGGACCTCATGCAGCTTGGAAAAGAAGCCCTGACCAAGTATTGAGTGCATACTATACTGTACATGGGCATACTTTTCAGTAAGTCAACACAATCCTTTTTTATTGGTCTTATGTGATATTCAAATTTTTTGAGATACTGAGTTTTGGGTTTACAATAGCTGTAAGCCATAATCATCAAAATTAAAAGAAAGAAATGCTTGAAATCTATCACTCTGTGTGTAACATATCTATATAAAATATATGAGTTTCACTTTTCATATTGATTTACTGAAATAAATGACTTTTTGATGAAATTCTAATTTTATGAGATGCACTTGCATATATATATATATATATATATATATATATATATATATATATATATATATATAGTATCTCACAAAAGTGAGAAATGTTATCATGTTGTTATCATGTTGGAATATTGCCCTGCAGTCTAGTCTCCACTGTGTTTTATCAAGTCCAAAGTCAGTGCAGCCCTCTACCAAGAAATGTCTACATTTCGCAGTACATCAACAAATGATGCCACAGTATGAAAAGATTTAAACCTATACAAGTGTAGGCAGAGTGAAAAAAAAATCACCATAAGCAGGTAATACACCAATTTGTTCCACAATTAAACTATACTAAAGCTCTGTCTACATAAAGTGCATATGAACAATGTGATTACAACCATGGTTTGATATGAATACACAATCAAATTTCTTAAAAAGTATTTACAGAATGTGTGGATAGTGAGATCTCCAGTGCTGCAAATCAAAACATTTCCCAGTCGATGAACAAAAGGTGTCCATGTGTGAATAATGCTAGATACTGATACAGTAATCATTGCTGAAAAGCCCCATACAAGTATTTCATAACCAAACAATCATGAAGAGTGCTAATATGCCAGATGGTAGTGCTGTAAATTCCCTAATACATCTTCAAAAGAACACTGGTGATCCAGTCCACTCCACACTCAGAAAGTTCCAAATGGACTCCTAAGTGGAAAGTGGAATCTCCCTTTCCTTGCTGGGCTTTTAACCTTTTCGCTGCCAGAAATTGTTTTGCATTTTTTTGAACATTTAAAAAATAATTTTAGGCTTGAAGATTTGTTCAAACCCCCAAACAATATATATTTTCTGAAAGTGGAAATCCTGGAGAATAAAATCATAGTAGTTCTAATATTTTATGTCACATGACAAAAATACACTTTCAAATTAATTTTAGGGCACACAAACATTTTTTTGGTAAAATATAAAACAGTAAATACATTTCCAATATGCCAAGCTTTAGAATTGCATATGCCCATAAAATGGTGACAAACTTAGGTACCCAAAATTTTCCATAGGTGACGATTGAAAAGATCACCAGTTTAGAGTTAGCCATGAATAATGGTCATAGAATTATTGCTCTCACTCCACTGTGTGCATGGATATATAACAGGTGTAGCTCAACGGATATTTTCATAACTGGCGCCCCTGAAATGTGTTTATGCTCATGGGGGGTGGTGGTGGTGGGGGGGGGGGGGGGTCTCAACAGTGCTTAGGTGTAACTTTAATGGAGTTCACAACTTTCAATTGGCGTAATGCATGTTGCTTCTGTGTTCATTCTAGCTAGGAGAGATCAGTGAACAGATATTCGCAGGTCTCCCTCCCCTCTATTTGATTTCTATACTATACCTCAGTCTCACAGGTAGGATAGGGGAATCTGGAAAACATGGCAGGGGGGTTGTATGATGGGGCACACTATCATGGATCTGTGTAAGTGATCTGGTACTCTCCATGTTACATCATAAAGACTTCAGAAGCACCTGACAGCAGGTTTGAACCAGTAAAAAAAACCTCAGCTCCCATAATGACATTGTTTGCATGAAATGTTTTGTAGGGTGGACACAGTCACCTATAATATGAACATTAGCTAGCTACCATTTTCTTAGAAGGAAGGTTGTAAAGCTGGTAATTGGCTGCATTTAGTAAACTGATTAACTGTTCTCTTTTTGTTTTAATATTTTACTTTACTTTTTTCTTTGACCATAAGTCTTCTGGATTGTGTTATAGAAAGGTCCAGAATCCATACAGCTCAGAATCCTCACTTTATGCCTATTTTTTTTATTATATGTATACATAGGAGGACTGCAGTTTCTTAGACACCTCCATAATTACAGCCCTAGAGATAACTAGCAGTGGGCCCCATGGTGAATCTGAGGACCTGAAATAGTTATATCAAGAGAAGTTCTTTCTCCCAGAGGGTTGGAAAGTCCTTCTAATTCCCCCTTGTTTTCTTAACATGCAGTTTGTTTTTGGAAGGAATCAGGCAGAAGGAGAATGTCACGCACAGATCACTGTCCCTGCAGTAACCTCAGGCAGGCCCTGCCTTTTGCACAGGATGCCGAGTGTGGCTCTATTTGGAGACACCGGCTATTGATGCTTTCTAGTGACCTCCTGGACTATGGGAAACTGTTAATCTCTGGGTATGTTTCACAGCTTGTGAGGATGATGGCTTCTAAGGGACTGCAGAGCGGCAAGTCCACAATCGCAAACCATAGCTAGAAAAGTTAAAAGAGGAGCATGCCGGGAATTAAACATTTAAACATTCCTTCTAGTACCCTTGGCAATGTCACTTAGTCATAGTTACCAGCTGTCCCCAATTTCCACAGATAGTTGTATCTGAAAAATTTTCCCTAGTGAATTTTGTCTTAAATTTACTTTTTTGCTTGATGGGCTAAGAAAGGTAAAATGGAACTTCTAACCCCTTTTGTTATTTTATTCTTACCTATTTCTTCCAATTTTCTTAATAGTAAAATTTGTTTTTCTAATTGAGTTTAAACGTATACAGTATACTGTCATTTCCAATTTTACTAGATGTTGATAATGTTAGATTTTAAAGATTAGATGTTGAAAATTCTTTTCTCTTCCTGGGACTCTTGGTGATACATGAGCTGGGTCTGCACACCTGCTATTATCTATATTATAGGTTCCCATTTTGGATTGTGTGTTATTTATATTGTATTTTAGGGAATCAAACAGGAGGCACTAGAACACAAAAAGGTGGGCTCCACAATTTAAGTGGGCAGGAATAAAGCCAGGAATTATTTACAGCTCTCCCTGCTGAAGTATCCAAGACACATATGAGCCAGTGGTTGCTTCTGCCCACCAGGCTCTGCAGATAAGTAAAATATTCTAGGGTGGGGTTGTAGCGTGCTACAAGTTTTTAACATAGTGTCATCAGCATTATAACATAAATGGCAGCAGATTGTGCTTGGATTTTATTTTTAAAAGACATCTTTCTTGAAAAAAAACAAAAAACAAAGATGGTACCATTGCTAATCATTCTTCAAATTCTAATTGCCTCAAAACTTTGAATCACTGACCCTGAACCAGTATACAGATAAGCGCTTTACTCTGACTTCCTCTATATGTACACTGGTTCTAGGTGTAATTAAAGGGTCAGTCTAGCCTATACAGTCAGTCCAGTTTTTGTTAGATGTTGGAACACAACAGTTTATTCTATCTCTCTGGATTCTGTTGGCAATATTTATGCTTGAGTTCCTGAATCTGCACATGTGCTGTTGCCTCCATAATGGGTTTCAATTTTGGATTTTTTAATGTATTTTGTAATATAGAGAATGTAGCAGGAGGAATTGGAACAAAAAAGGTGGGCAGAAACACCCAAAAGTTAGGTGGAAAGGAACAAAATCAGTGGTTAGTTTGAGCTAGAGAGCATGCTGGACTGGTTGATATTATATGGATCCACTGTTGGCATTTGGCTCCCTTTGGAGACATGGGCTGCTATCTTACTGGTATGACATACATTTTTATTTATTTTTTGTATATATGTAAATATGTTTTAATTATGTTGTATGTTTGTAAGGTTTTTAATAAACAAAAATGTATACATATATTTAGCATTCTGTATGTTCTAGGGTGAGGTAGTAGTGTACTACAATTAATTTACACATTTTTATTAGCATGTATCCTATAGAAGGCAACAGAGTGTGCCTGGTTATTTTTTTAGCCTAGGTTCACACTGACAGCGGGATTGAAATCGTTCAGCACGATTTCATACCTGCATGTCAGTCCGACTTCAGGGGGCGATTATAGAGAAATTTGTGCGTGTTGCTGCACAGATGTCTATACAAATCCCACCCAAAGTCACCAATAGTAGTACAGAAACTACTTTTGGGAATTGGTGCTGCGCCGAAAAGTCGGCGTTGCGCTGATTCGGACGGTGCCATTGCCGGCAATAGTCGCCGATTTGGCATGCGATTTGACATGTCAAATTGCATGCTAAATCGCTGCAATGTGCACCTAGGTTAAATGACACCTTTCTTTAGACAAACAAGGAGGCTAGTAAGGATTGCTAATCATTTTACAATTCCTAGTTACCGCTGTCATACTTCCTGTTTCAATACTTTAAAACACTGATGCAGAACAATTGTGATAATATAAGGGCTTCTGACATTGATATGCATACTGGTTCCAGGTAAATTACTCAAAGTAATAAAGCCATATGGTTATCATTAGGGTTGCACCGATACTGATCATAGTGTCGGTGCAGATACCAAACATTTGCACTTGTACTTGTACTCGTGCAAATGCTCCGATGCTTGATCCAATACCTCCCGTAAGTCAGTGGGTGGAAAGATGACAGAGGGAGTCAGCGCCCCGTCCACATTCAACAACGCGCTGGCAGGTAAGCAGGGCAGGGGCTATGTTTTTCCAAGACAAAAAGTTCCATCAGAATCGGCGACCCGTTAGATTCGGTAAAGGAAGTGACATTCCATCTTGGTACACCCTGCACTTGGCCACAGTAAGTCTGCAGTCAGAAGGCGCTAGTGGACATCTTGTTACACCCAGCCCATATTTAGTGATGGAACTATTTGTCTTGGGAAAACAACATAAAAAATATATTATAATAATTATTAATATTTATTAAGTTGCAGTGAGCCAATCTGTGCCCATCAGTTATGGCAATCAGTGCTGCCTTTCAGTGCCCATTAGTGCCACCCATCAGTTCCCATCAGTGCCACCTATCATTACCCATAAGTGCCGCCTATCAGTGCCCATCAGTACCACCAATCAGTGCTCATCAGTGCCACCTATCAGTGCCCATCAGTCAGTGCTACCTATCAGTGCTCATCAGTGCTGCATATCAGTGCCACTTATCAGTGCCCATCAGTCCTGCATATTAATGCAAGTAAAAAAAGTGTTATTGATGCAACCCTAAGCCTCGTACACACGATCAGAAAAGCGGATGGAAAATAGCGCTTTCGAATCGATCGTACGACAATCGGATCGTTAGTACAGAGCTTTCGAGAGCCGATCACGACAGTCCATCCAATGTTTTCCGTCCAGAGAAAAATTTCCTTGCACGGTACCCGATCGTACGATTTTCATTTAACCAGTACAGCTGTCGTTTGAAAATGCAATACAAATACACTACAACACATCACAGTGCTTCTGATTTTTTATTCTGTCGTGCGAGAATTTTCGTGACAAAAGTAAACTCTTCCGATTTGATCTGACATTAGCATGCAAAGAAAACCGGACGATCATTCGCTCGATAATCTCATCGTGTGTACCGGGCATTAGTTAACATAACAACCAGACAGATATCATTATCAAAAGTACAATAGATGGAAGTCTCATATTTACATTATTTTAAAGTATTGTCAGTTGTGCTGGAAGGTGGGTCAGGCCATGAACACGAGTCTTGATTATATAATTCCAGTAAAAGCCGTTATTCTCATCCTTGACTTTTGCTGTATATCCTGAGATGATTGCAATGTAATTTTAAATAAACCAGTTTTACCGGCTGCAAAAATCAAATGGAGCCAAGCAAACATGTAGTAAAATATCATATAACTTTGCATAGCACAGTTCCCATTATGTATAATTTGATGGGAACAGAGCAGGGAAAGCTGCACAGCTGTTGTGACTGCTTTTAATAATCCATTTCTTTTTATTTAATGCCAGGCTTGCTAATAAGAATACTTACAGTGAGAAACTACCTACTTCCCACCATACATAAAATGTAGAATTGCTTTAAAAGATTCATGAAAAGTTTTTTTGGAAATAAGAGATATTGTTAATCTTTTACAGGCAAGACTTCATGGTCATATTTTTTCAGCATTTTAATGATTTTCCTAAATGAAGAATAACTCAAATAAATACTATTTCATGCAATTTCAGAATCATTTTTGTCAAAATATACTTTTTAATGGTCCTTGCCTATGATATAAGTACCTGAAATAATAAAGAGTTGGACACATGTGGAATCATTTAAAAGCCCAAATCCAGCCTGTACAAAAAATATCTGACCTTCAATATAAAAATACAGATTTAGCCACTAAACCCACCCTCACCATTCCAGTGCTGCTCCTTTAACTGGTTGAATAACATATTTGTAAATTTTACTAAACACATGGTAAAATGAACAAAGCTTAATCTTTTTCCTGATTCTGGAACTTTGTTTGACAACTATACAGTTTTACGATAACAAACCATCACACAAAAAGCGCATGCCGCATTTGCATCAACCCTAATCTCTTTTGTAGTGTAGCAGATACAATATTTCCACAGAGCTGATCAAAATACCGGATGCTAAAGCTCATAACAAATGCAGTATAGCTTCATGAATTGACCCCCTTATACACTATATTGCCAAAAGTATTGGGGCATCTGCCTTTGCACATGAACTTTAATGGCATCCCATTCTTTTTTTTTAACAGAAACTTTATTGACAAATCAGCATTACATGTTATATCTCTTCAGACATTCTCTCCAAGCACAATACAGCATTACATAAGAATGATTATCATATCAAGAGGCGTGCGCCCCGCGACCATCCCCAACATAATATACAGCTACATTGATGTTACCACCATGCCAGCACCTCCCACCACCCTCTGCCCGCCCACCCCCCCGCAGATCTGATTCCCCTTCCCTCCCCCCCTCACGGGGGGGAGGGAGGGGAGGAGATCAATACAAGCCTCTCAACCTTCTGCATCCACCCAGCTGGACCAGACCTTGTCAAATTTAGCCGAACATTGTCTACTCTCATAGGTAAGTTTGTATAAAGGTAACACAGACTTAATCGCCTTCCTCCATTCCCCACAAGTAGGAGGATCCTCCGCCTTCCACCGTAGGAGTATCTCCCTTCTGGCATAGTAGAGAGAGAGTGTTATATTCAATTTTGTGTACCTGTCACCCGCTATGTCCTCCAAATGGCTAAGCAGAGTCACCAAAGGGTCCATGGAGACCCGAGTCCCACAGAAGTCTGACAATGTAGTTACCACCTCTTCCCAGTAAGTCTGTAATCTAGGACAGGACCACACCATGTGTATAAAAGTTCCGTCTTCGCTCCTACACCTAGGGCATATGGAATCCCTATGGGGGTATATCCGCGCTAGTCGACGGGGGGTGTAATAGGCTCTGTGTAGGAACTTCAGCTGAATGAATCTATCCTTCGCAGCAATCATGGATGGGATATACGTTGAAATGCACTCCTCCCACTCCTCCTCCCCTAGTGCAGATATGTCCGCCCGCCATCTTTCCATGGACTTAGTAGATTTCGTGTCGTATGCCACCGTTAAATGGAGATAAAATGTGGAGAGCGGCTTCCCCATTACACTATTTATCAGGAGTCGTTCTATCGCATCTGATTCTAGGACTATAGGGTTTGGAAATTGGGCCCTGAATGCATGTTGCAGCTGATAAAATCGAAAACTAAAGGAGCTAGGAAGTAAGTATTTAGATTTGAGTTCCCTATAGGGCATTAGCCTACCATCCTGAGTTATGTGCTTTAGTGTGGTGATGCCACGCCTGGCCCACACCGCAGGGTCCGGGACCATCTGTAGATGGGGAAATGTCGGGTTACCCCAGATCGGGGCGTGTGGGGAGAAATGATCAGGTTTCCCAAGACGCGCCCTCGCCTCCTGCCATACTCTGATTGTTGTTCTCATGGGGGTGGACATAAAGGGGTGGGCCCTCACTCCTCGAAATACCACATTGCTCAAGGCCGCATATGATCCCAGCGCCGCCGCCTCCAAACCAGTGGCCGGATTTTGTCTGGGCTGGGAGAACCACCAACGCACCGTGACTAGCACTGATGCCCAGTAGTATAACTGTAGGTTCGGGAGCGCTAAGCCGCCCCCTGACAAGGGCAAATAAAGAATCCTTTTTGCGACCCTCGGCGGCTTCCCAGCCCAGACAAAGGATAACACCACCCCCTCCATTCTCTTAAAGAAGGACCTGGGAATTGTAACCGGTGTGTTCCGAAAAAAGTAAATACATTTGGGAAGGAATATCATTTTAAACAAATTGATTCTTCCCACCGGCGTCAAGGGAAGACTCCACCAGGCCGCGCATTTATTCACCAGTTGCGTCGCCAAGGGCTGTAGGTTATGCTCTTCATATCCCCCCACGTCCGCAGTTACCTGTACACCCAAGTAGGTAAACCGGTCCACCCATCTAAGGGGAGTGCCCGTGTCTGTGCAGGGGTGCGAGGGATGCAATGGGAACAACACCGATTTGTCCCAGTTTATGCGTATTCCGGAGAAGCGCGCAAATTGTTCAAACAGGCCCAGCGCTCTTTTAAGGGAGCCCGCGGCATCAGCCAAATACAAAAGTGTATCATCCGCATAGAGAGAGATTTTCTCCTCCAGCGGAGGGACCTCTATCCCCTTCACATCCGTGTCTGCTCTAATCTGGGCAGCGAGCGGCTCTAGGGCCAGAGCGAACAGGCCCGGTGACAAGGGGCAGCCCTGACGCGTGCCACGACCGAGGGAGAAGGGGTCCGACAGGGTGCCATTGGTACGCACTCTAGTCCTAGGGGCAGCGTATAACATTTTAACCCAGGTTTGAAAGATGGGCCCAAACCCAAACTTGGATAACACCTCCCAAAGGTAGCCCCACTCCACGGAGTCGAAGGCCTTCATCGCGTCGAGAGAGGCCACCACTCCCTGCGACCCCTGTCGATTGCCCGCCAGATGGGTGAAGAGCCTTCTAATATTGATGCCCGTCCCTTTGCCCGGCATGAAACCCGTCTGGTCAGGATGGATCAGTTCAGTTATAACTGTGTTTAATCTAAGGGCAAGGACCTTGGCCAGAAACTTAGCGTCCGTATTAAGTAGGGAAATAGGACGGTACGAAGAGCACAGCGAAGGGTCCTTCCCAGGCTTGGGAAGCACCACTATTACGGCCTCGCCCATAGACGCCGGTAGAGAACCAGCCCTGCGAGCCTCACCCAGCATGTTGTGGAACTTAAGGACTAAGTCATCTGCATAATGCTTATAAAATTCAACCGGGATGCCGTCTGGGCCTGGTGTCTTTCCCGCCTGCATCGTTTTCAGTGCCCCAAGGATTTCGTCCACTGTAATGGGTGCGTCTAGCCTACACCTATATGTCGCGGTCAGGACTGGGACATCTATCCCTGCTAGGTAGGAGGACAGCTCTTCGCCGTCATAATCCACCCGGGAGGAATAGAGTGTCTCATAGTATTCAGCAAAGCATTGGTTAATGTCAGTCGGGGCGGACATCAGGTCCCCCAGAGAGTTACGAATGAGTGAGATATTCACACCACCCGCTTGCTCCCTGGAGAGCCACGCCAGCAGCTTCCCCGCTCGCTCCCCCTGCTCAAAAATACGTTGGGATTGCGCCAATAGTCGTTTTTGGGTAAGGGAGGTGCGGATTCGCACAACTTCGTCTGTCAGGTTTTTGAAGCGCGTGTAATGTCGTGGGTCCCTCGTCCTAGTGTAGAGTATCTCCTGAGCCCTGGCGGCCCTTTCAGTTTTACAGAGTTCTGCTCCTCTCTCTCTACGTACCTTGGCTATAAGTGACTGATACCGCCCCCGTACAAAAGCCTTAAAGGACTCCCATACCACCGCCTCCTCAGCAGTCCCTGGGTTGACCGCCCAGTATGTTTTCAATTCTCCCCTGAAACCCACATCCACCCCCTCATCCGAAATCCAAAACCTCGATAGCCTCCACAAGGTGTCTGCGGGGGCCACCGAGGTATCTAGTCGTAGCAGAAGTGGAGAATGATCAGAGATGCCTCTGGGCAGTATTCGGATGTCCGTGACCCTGGGCAGGACAGTGGCACCCGCATAGACCAAGTCTATTCTAGAAAAGGTACGATAAGAAGCCGAGTGGCATGTGAACTCGCGGACCTGAGGGTGTCGCCACCTCCACACATCAGTGAACCCGTACGTATCCGCCCACTCCGCGAGCCCAGACCTCTGCGGCCCAGCGGCTGCCAGCCTGTCCACGCCCGAGTCAGGGACCAAGTTAAAGTCTCCCAGAATCACTGTATTTTCTGTTTGGAACTCCGCCATCCGTGCTGTGATCTGGTTCAGAAATGACAAGGACGCCGGAGGGGGCAAATATAATCCCACCACAGTCCATCTCAAAGAACAAATCAGTGCATGAATGATAACATATCTGCCACCAGGTCCAAGGCCAAGTCCAGCAGTTTAAAGGGGAGAGTCTTTAGTACCAAGATACTTACTCCCCTCGCAAAATTAGAGTAGGTGGAATGATAATGATGACCCACCCATGGCCTCTTCAGGGCCAATGTTTTACTGCCCACCAGGTGGGTTTCCTGCAGTATGCATATATGAGGGCTATAAGATTTTATGAACTGAAACACCAGGGAGCGTTTCACTGGGGAGTTTAGTCCCCTAGTGTTCCAGGACAAGATATTAAGGGAAGACATGAGAACTGATAGGAGGAATTACATTCGGAGCCATGTATTCAGCCCATCTTCCGGATGACCGCTGGACCCCCGATAGCACAAGACAATGAGAGATACATCTTAGAAGTTACCCAACGCAGATATAAAGTCAATGCATTTGTCAATATCTTTACATCAATGAGAACCTTTCCACTACTAACAGCCCTTAAGGGGCAACAGTTCCCCCCCCACCCCACTCCTCCCCCCAAAACTGAAGAGGGCTTCCATCCCAGATTCCCAACAGCACTCTAGGTGCAAAACAGGGTCCTGTGCAGGATACAACCCCAACCCCCCAAGGTGTATTCAGGGGAGTTCGGTGTAGGCCAGTCCGCTTCGTAATGCTACCCTCCCTCCGCCTGGTGTCATATATGAACGGATGGCAGATAGATGACTCAAGTCAAAGCAAGTTAGTGTACCGGAGATGGCTGCCCAACCGCATGTTCATTGTAATCCAGCGTTAGAAAGGATCTTTGGATTCCCGCCAACTGGTCATGGGAGCAACTTCACCTGAATAGTTCAGGGGCACACACTTAGGTTGCAAACTATAAACATATTGTACTCACTGCGCAGACATCCGAGTAACTGCAAAATGTCTCGAATTCAATTCTAGGCCTCAACAAACCTGTCGGCCCATTTCTTGTCCCTCCCTGCTAACTCCAGGAGAGATGTATAGGTGTCCAGGTTGCGGCATAGCACGGACAGGCACAGTGAGCATTGTTTAGATAACAGTAGAAAATAAGACAATGGGTAGATAAGTCACCCCCCACCAACTTCAGGTCAGCGGGCCCCGGGGAGGGAGTCAATCCACGCGGAGGCCTCACCCGGGGAGTTGAAGAAGCGAACCGTCTCCCCATCCTGGACCCTCAGGCGGGCTGGGAATAAGACACTGTAGCGGATGTTGCGGGCTCTAAGTGCCGCCTTTACATGGTCAAAGGAATTTCTGAGTTTTTGTGTCCGGAAAAATAAGCACTCTGTTGTTCTGATATCTCAGGTCACCCAGAGCCCTGGATGCTCTAAGGACTTCATCGCGGTCCCGGAAATTTAGGAGGCGAAGGATAAATGTCCGAGGAGGGGACCCCGGGGGCCCAGGTTTAGGTGGAATCCTATGCGCCCGTTCCACCACAAAATGAGGAGATAGACGTGCATCCGGCAGCAGCTCTTTCAGTAAGCCTGGCATCCCATTCTTGGTCCGTTTATTACAAATTACAATTTCTCTTTCTCTGATCATTTGGCCAATTACCCATCCTGGTGAACTTATACAATGCTTATACAGTTATACCCCAGTCTAAGAGACTAAAACAGTCATAGACCATTAATAATACAACAATCAGAAATTAAACACCTTAGGCACCCAAAGATACACTATATTGCCAAAAAGTATTGGGACTCCTGCCTTTACCCGCACATGAACTTTAATGGCATCCCAGTTTTAGTCCGTAGGGTTCAATATTGAGTTGGCCCACCCATTGCAGCTAAAACAGCTTCAACTGTTCTTGGAAGGTTGTCCACTAGGTTTAGGAGTGTGTTTATGGGAATATTTGACCATTCTTCCAGAAGTGCATTTGTGAAGTAAGGCACTGATGTTGGACGAGAAAGCCACTTTAATTAATCTCAAAGGTGTTCTATCGGGTTGAGGTCAGGACCCCAAACTCGCTCTTCCATGTCTTTACAGACCTTGCTTTGTGCGCAGTCATGTTGGAACAGAAAGGGGCCGTCCCCAAACTGTTCCCACAAAGATGGGAGAATGAAATTGTCCAAAATTTCTTGGTATGCTGATACATTAAGAGTTCCCTTCACTGCAGCTAAGGGGCCAAGCCCAACCCCTGAAAACCAACCCCACACCATAATCCCCCATCCACCAAATGATTTGGAGGGGTGGCCCAATACTTTTGGAAATATAGTGAGTTTGGGGTGGAGAAACTTGACTGGCCTGCACAGAGTCCTGACCTCAACCCGATAGAACACCTTTGGGATGAATTGGTCAAACATTCCCATAGACACACTTCAATACCTTGTGGGCAGCCTTCCCAGAACAGTTGAAGCTGTTATAGCTGCAAAGGGTGGGCCAACTGAATACTGAACCCTACGAACTAAGACTGGGGTGCCATTAAAGTTCATGTGTGTGTAAAGGCAGGCATCCCAATACTTTTTGTCAATATAGTGTATCTTTGGGTGCATAAGGTGTTTAATTTCTGATATTTGTATTATTAATGGTCTCTGACTGTTTTAGTCTCTTAGACTGGGGTATAAGTGTATAAGCATTGTATAAGTTTACCAGGATGGGTAATTGGCCAAATGATCAGAGAAAGAGAAACTGTAATTTGTA
Organism: Glandirana rugosa; assembly: GCA_018402905.1. Taxonomy (NCBI): domain Eukaryota; kingdom Metazoa; phylum Chordata; class Amphibia; order Anura; family Ranidae; genus Glandirana; species Glandirana rugosa. The sequence goes on along the minus strand of BLSH010353264.1, from coordinate 940,550 downwards.
ATAAACCAGCAAGGTTTAGAGCAGTAAGGCAAAACCAGTTCAGGATGGCAATAAACATGCATACACTGCCAAATAATGAAAGCTGCACAAACATATGAAAGCTGTACAGACATGGACTCTTCACTGCAAAGTCTTTGTGGTTTGGTCAGGGTAACATGTAGCTGCTTATCATAGTTTCTATTAGACTCAGTAACAAAAGAGAGTCTAGCTGAGAATCAATACTCCATTAAAACTGTACAGAACACAACTACATGGAATTATCCTCAAAATTAGCCTCCTTCACAGTGAAGTCCAGGGTTGCTCTAATAACACAGTGAAACAAGGCAGGGCTGTAAATATTTTTTTTTTCCTGGTGCGGTTCAGTCTTGGGTAACTGGAGGAGAACAATAAGGTGGGACATACAACAACTCATGATGAATTATAGGTAAGCTAAAATTGTGCTAATGGTGGGAGGAGCTTAAAACTTGAGCCTACTCACTGTGTGCACTATAACATATGGCATAGTCCCTGTACCCACACAATATTCTATAATTATTGTGCCAGAAGTGAAAGTCTAACAGATGTGTATAAACCTCAATTGGGTGCACAGTAAAGGGAAGGGGTCTTTCTAAGATTAAGTTGTGGGGCCTTCTAACTGCCCTGCCTGCTCCATGGTTGGTGGAGGAGATGATTCTGGTGCACTTGTTCCATTCCACCTGCCCTTCCATATATAGCTCATGTCAAAAGCTCCCATTGTCCTTTTTATAGAAACTCATCTCCATCATGATTGGCACTCTAGGACTCCATGTCATTGTCATGCACAGGTCCAGAATTAGTTTAAATCCACTAGAAAAATGCCCAATGCAGGCTGGAGAGGGAAGCCAAAGGGCATTGGGGCTTCTTCCTGTAGAAGCTGTTGAGAATGGCACTGGCTGCAGGAAACTGGAATTCCCAGTAGGCAAGAGGGGCACAGCTGGCACTGACTGCAAGAAGGGCTTTGGGTCTGGGAGAGAAACTCCAACAACTTGCAGTAGATCACAAGTGGGAACTGTGGGTCAGACTGGTGCACAGAACTGTTAGCGGCTCTCAATCTAGCAGATTGGTGCCCAGAAAATAGGGTGGCTTATGTAGATTAGAATCAGGGAACTGAGTCTCCACAGCTGGTCCTGGATGTAGGAGTGAATCATAGCAGAGAAACAATATCTGTTGCTATTGCTTTTGGCTGCAGAAATAGGTAAGTGCCAGAGCTAGTTCTGGTGCAGAAAAAATGTAGAAGTTGCTAGAGGTTGACATTAGAGAGAAGCAGCGCAAAAAGGACTCCCAGCAGTTTCGTCTACCCACAGTTGGCAGCCCTGGGTGGGGTCAAAGTCTGGCTGCCTATGCAGCCTATTAGAGTTTTCCTTTCCTTGCTGCACTGTTCTAGACAGTAGCCTGTCATGATGGCATCTCCACTCACTGGTAAGCATCCAGCTCTACTATTCATTGGCCTATCATCCACATCTCTACACCCCCTCTATCACCACTACACGTACAATGATCCAGGCACACACTTCCTGCTTCACTTTGTGTTCACCATCTTTCCTATCTTTCTTTTCTATGATCCACCTTGTGCACTTTTTCACTTTTCTACTTTTCACTTTTTCATCTGGCTTTTCTTCCTTAGTTTCCTCTCTTTCCCTCTTTCTGTGTCCCTGCTTCCATGTCCATGGACTGTTCAATTTAATTCAGCACTTCTATTCACATACTGATCGTATTTATCCTGCATTAATGATCATTGTATCTAGATGCACCATATACTTATGATATACTCCATTACAGCTATACTCCAGTGTTTGACCCTTGAACACATTCAGAGACACACCATCTCACTTTCACCGTGTCCTTGTCTTGCTGGCCCTCTACTCGGTCTCTGGGGGCTGTCGCTGACCCCACCCCTTCAGCTCCTGGACTGAGTGCTCTCCGCTGCTGCCTGTTGGGAGTTTACTCCTGGAGCCAATCCATCCATTTGTAAGTATGGGGCTAATGATACAGGTCCCCTGCTTCTTACTCAACCACAACCAGATATATATATATATATATATATATATATATATATATATTTTGCCATATTCTAATTACCAACCTACTTTTTAGATACCCTGCATCCACTCCTGAGGAAGCGAGCGGAGCTCGCGAAACGCGTTGAGATTTAGATGCATTGTATACCCCTACCATTTGGTAAACATTGTTATTGATGTACAAAGTTTTTTTTTTTTATATGTCTCTGGTTGTAAGCATGTATTGTTTGCTGCTGTCTATGGATTTTATGTTCAGGTTCATGTCTGCTTGCATACTCTGGTATATTCTAATATTATAAACTTTTTTACTCTCAATATGGATGTTGACCTTATATCCACCTCATTTAAAGTCCCATTGGCGCTTTTTTGTTTGTATCAGCAGTGGGGAGGAGACAGGCTACTGTGTTTAGAATGCCTGGGCTCTGTGGAACCGACGACTTAAAGGTTAAGCCAGCCAGGGACATGGATGGATGCTTTGGGGGAGGTTTGGATCCCCATATCCCCTGCCTTATCAACAACCTTGTTCCAAGGCATAGGACAAAGGGTTATCCCACTAAAATTGTAGTACTCTAGTAACAAATGGAGGGGGCTCCCCATAGGAGCTGGGTCTTCTGAAGAAGCTGCCTACTATTAGGTGGTCCAGCTACACACAGGCCAGTTCTGACAGTGGAGGGCAGCTCACCTGGCTGCAGATCACTTGCCTACCTACCTCTGTCTCTTCAGGCAGGGCCTCTCTGAGCTGCTTAGGGAGTGATGTATATAAATGTATCTTACCTGGATATGTCAAAGAACCCAGAAAATTGTGGGAAAATGAGTAAAAGGGGTCTGTGCCTGCATTTAGACATGTTTAGGAAATGGACACCCCACTACCATTTTTACCATAAGCCATAGACTATTAAAGTTGTTAGAGATTTTAAGCTAACAAAATATTGTTCAGAGTTATATAAAGAAAACACTTGCTTCCATGGTGTCACTACCTTGCTTTCCGAAACACTGCAGAATCATGCTTGTCAGTGAAGGTGGTAACAGAAGAACAATGCCTCCCTGGTCTGTCCAAAGAAGGAGCAAAGCCATAACAGCAGGTGAGTGTTATTTTTACCCTCATAGCAATCTTGTTGGAACTGGATTACTAGTATGACAAGAGTCTCAAGACCCCCATAGATGGCAAACACTTCAGCAGGAACCAAGCCATGAGTGGTCCTGCACATACCACCTAGCTCACCAAAAATCAAAATAAATGTTTTTAAATTAACTTTTGTCAAGCCAGGTGAAAAATTATCAGCCAAAATGTGGCAGCTGCCTGAAAACAATATAGACTCCTCCATACAGTTTTGGAAATGGGGGAATCAGTTGCTTTTCTCTCTGTCTCAAACAAGCTATACAGCCTAAATGTGAGCTGCCTATGCCCAGCCTTAGTGTAAAGCTGGTTGTACAGATTTCTTTCATTCAGCCTGTGTACTTACAGATTACTCCATCCATGCTAATTAGCGCAGATGGATGAATCTCCCATTGCAGGCTATTGTATTCTGACAGCTGGTGCCACTGACTTTCAGAATACCTGAACAGTGCCTGCATCTGAATGAATACACACGTAGTTTGGCTGACAATATTCCACCTGGCTCTGTTGACAAATGTTGTATGAAAAATGGACTTTTGTCAATCCAAGTGTTTCCGACAGGCCACCCATTAAATGATTTTCATCCGATTCAGCAGGAAGCATGTATGACCAACTTAAATCTTCTGAGGTCCCTCTGAATGTTATCAAGCTCCTTACTCCAGTTCTATTTTCATTCTTACACAGTACAAGCTCCTCAAACTTGCCAGTGCAGATTGTATTTGCCGTACACAACGGATATTTTATAATTACATTCCAGGAGTCGGTATACCAGCTGCAATTAAAATACATCTAGCAAGTGAAAGTTCTTGTATAACAGCAGAAACATGCCATAGAAATGGAGCTGAGCTTTGATCTGTGTCATGAATACAGTGAACCTGTATAAACAGACTGTGCTGTATGGGGCAGTTTTTTAGACATACAGGGCAGAACGGCTGAAAGCCAGTTGTTATAATCCTGGCATAAACACACACTGTAATCCAACTATATCAAGTCCTTAGGCAAACTAAATATTGTCTCTTCTTCTATTTGGCTCATAAGGTAACAATTAGCCTTTGAAAAGGTTGGCTTTGATGTGCCCCAGTTATCAAGAGGAAAAATGTTCAAATAGATAAAATGCTGATGGCTGCAAGAGGAAACTCAGTTCTTAAAACCACAGCTTAACCACCTCTTTACTACAAGATTAATGTGTTTAAGAGTCCTTAAAAGTGGAGATTGGCCGATTTTAGGCTGTCTGATTGCCAGTCCATGCAAACTGACATTTAATGCCATATTCTGCACCCCTTCCTTTATTCTACCAATTAATAATCTATTGCTTGTCTTTGCATAGGCTCACAAACAGCAATACTCACATTCACATCGAAGCCAACAGTCCAGTAATCAAACTATCTAGTGTTGTAATGTTGGCAGGTGCTCTGACCAGTGGCCATGGACCATCCAATGCCCATGACCAGTCACCCTGTGCTGATTACAATGCAGAAGTGGTGACATCCAACAAAACCAGACAGAGATTGACATAACCAGTCATCACATCCAAAACCTTTGGGGCTGTGTAGTAAGGTGATTGTTACTGTGTACTAGTTCATACCCTTAGAAAAATAAGCAATATGTTTTTCATGTGCAAAGGAAGTTAGGGAAATGCAGATTTTGTAACACATACATCTACCTCCTGGAGAGTGTTCTTGATCTGGCCAACTGTTGTGATGGGTGTTTTCTTCACCAGTTGAAGAAATAAGTTGTTTTCTGTGGTCTTCCATGTCATTTGGTGTTGCTGAGCTCACCGGTGCGTTCTTTCTTTTTAAAAATGTTCCAAACAGTTGATTTGGCCACACCTAATGTTTTTGCTATCTCTCTGATGGGTTTGTTTTGTTTTTTCAGCCTAATGATGGCTTACTTCACTGATAGTGACAGCTCTTTGGATCTCATATTGAGAGTTGACAGCAACAGATTCCAAATGTATATAGCACACTTGAAATTAACTCTGGACCTTTTATCTGCTCCTTGTAAATGGGATGATGAGGGAATAACACACACCTGGCCATGGAACAGCTGAGCAGCCAATTGTCCCTTTACTTTTGGTCCCTTAAAAAGTGGGAGGCACATATACAAACTGTTGTAATTCCTACACCGTTCACCTGATTTGGATGTAAATACCCTCAAATTAAAGCTGAAAGTCTGCAGTTAAAGCACATCCTGTTTGTTTCATTTCAAATCCATTGTGGTGGTGTATAGAGCCAAAAAGATTAGAATTGTGTTGATGTCCCAATATTTATGGACCTGACTGTATATATAATCAGTAGAGTTCCTCTTCCATATCAATGATGTTAAGCGAGGAGGGATATTGACCTGTACTAGCTTTTGCTCCACCCATATCCTGTCCTTCTTTAAATGGTCCTGAGCATATCTTACTTGAATTTACAGTGTGTGTAGTTCCTTAATTGTGAAATACATAAGAAATATATCTTTTAGCATGGCCGCCAGCAAACAGTTGAACACTCTCCTAGATTGCATTACACATTTAGCTGATAATTCATTTATAGTGAGGAACATCTTCTGAAGTGACTGTTCGGGGTCATCTAAGGGAAACCCCAATCATGTCTTTGTGTTCATGATTATGAACTATTACATAGATTATTTGATTAGGAATGTTATTTTGTTTTGTTCTGCATCATAGCTCAAAAAGGCCATTCATGGTTAAAACATTTTGATATCATATTATACTTAATACTTAAATGTTTTCTACTTCTAAAGTGCAGCTAACCCTTAAGAATCCCACCGGAAAGGCCATTGGCAACATTTAAAGCAGAACTAAACCTGGCCGTGATTAAGGAGCTCTTGTCATGATGTTTTAACTGTGTATAACCTAGACATTGCTGCAGACTTACCTTGTTGACTGCTCTCCTCCAGCAATGATAAATGTATGCATGCTGTTCCTGCTCCATCTCCAACACTGCCATTTTCTCAGGTACTTCTTCCAAACTGATGTCTTCTCTTTTTGGCCATTAGGTAATTGTCTTAATGATGAAATGCCAATGTTCTCTACTTTAAATATGCTGTGGGCACTGATCACACAGTGAAAAAAACCTAGTACAGTACACAGGTTAAGGGTTTTTTTTGGCTAGTCACTTCACTGTGTATATGTAAGGTATTATAACCAACTTAATCCACCTGGGACAATCCTGGGAGCCAAAGGAAATACCCATTATTTCCAGGTATGAAGGGGCATGTGACAGTGCTGGGCCAATCATGAGGAGTCCACAGTCCTGTTAAGCAACAACTCTGGCAACTTGTAATATGTCTATGGAGGTCTGCATAAAAGTTAACCTGAACAGGAATAACACAGGTTGACTTAAAATCACAACTCCAGGCCTTTAACAGAGCAATGCACAAAAGCACCTAATGCAACTCTGTACTATCGGGTTGAGGTCAGGACTCAAAGTCATGTTTGAACAGGAAGGGCCCATCCCCAAACTGTTCCCACAAAACTGGGAGCATGAAATTGTCCAAAATGCCTTGGTATGCTGACACCTTATGAGTTCCCTTCACTGGAACTAAGGAGCCAAGCACAACCCCACACCACAATTCCCCCTCCACTAAATGATTTAGACCAGTGCACAAACCAATGTCCATAAAGACATGGATGAATGAGTTTGGGGTGGAGGAACTTGACTGGCCTGCACAGAGTCCTGACCTCAACCCAATAGAGCACCTTTGGGATGAATTATAGAGGACACTGCGAGTCAGGCCATTTTATCCAACATCAGTGCCGGACCTCACAAATGCGCTTCTGGAAGAATGGTCAATCATTCACATAGACACACTCCTAAACCTTGTGGACGGCCTTCCCAGAAGAGCTGAAACTGTTATAGCTGCAACTCAATATTGAACCCTACGAACTAAGACTAGGGTGCCATTAAAGTTCATGTGCGTGTAAAGACAGGCATCCCAATACTTTTAACAATATAATGCATCTCCGATCTCATAAAGTGTCTTGTGCAATCAAAAAATATTCAAGCTGCTCGCATCATCACCAGAGCCCCCTCCTTTAATCACATCACTCCTGTCCTTCAGCACCTTCACTGGCTTCTGGTTAAATATCGTATTGATTACAAAATTATGTTACTTATCTTTAAGGTCACCTCAACACCAGAGAAAATTCCCTGCTCAGCTCACCAACCTTGCTCCTCCATACTCCTGCATATCAACAGCCCTTCCCGCACTCTCAGGTCTTCTTCCATTCATCTCAATGTTCCATCCACCCACTTGATCACTATGGGATTGACAGCCTTTAGATGCTCAACCCCCCGACTTTGGAACACCTTGCCACCTGACATCCGTAACATTGATTTCTTACCCATCTTTGCTTGAGGTGATTGTAGCCGTATTAGTGCAATTGTGCCAGAGAACATTGAGTAGTGTCCGTGATACTTTTTTCAGTACTGCTTGGACCTTGAAGAAGGGGAGATACCCTGAAAGCTTGTCCTGAAAAATTTTATGTTAGTGCACATAAAAAAAGTATCTCTGACAGTACTCAATTTTCTCTACCCATCTTCAATAATTATTATTATTATTATTAAGCTTCCAAAATTATAGTGAAAATGGATCCAAGACATTCTCCACCTTCAGTGCATAGTCCATCACCAGAAACCAGCAAATGCACATATGCATGCAAACATGCATATTGGTATTACATATTTTCTCTGTGGCGCAATTCTTAACATTTTTTTTACACTTCCAAAATGCACTGTGTGTTGGGTTGCAGTGAAATGCAAACAGCACTTATATTTCATGCACTGAAGTGTGGAGTCCAATCGGTTGCCCAACGTAGCATGCCACAATGTGCATCTAACATACATAGTTACATAGTTACATAGTTAGTCAGGTTGAAAAAAGACACAAGTCCATCCAGTTCAACCAAAAAAAAAAAATAATAATAATATATATACATATATACATACATATATATATATATATATATATATATATATATACACATACACACATACACCAAATAATCCCATATACAATACTTCACCCACAGTTGATCCAGAGGAAGGCAAAAAAACCCCAGCAAAGCATGGATCCAATTTGCTATAACGGGGAAAAAAATTCCTTCCTGATTCCCCGAGAGGCAATCGGATTCACCCTGGATCAACTTTACCTAAAGATGTTAGTACCCAGTTATATTATTTACATTAAGGAAAGAATCCAGGCCTTTTTTAAAGCAATCAACCGTGCTGGCCAAAACCACCTCTGGGGGGAGTCTATTCCACATTTTCACAGCTCTTACTGTGAAGAAACCTTTCCGTATTTGTAGATGAAATCTTTTTTCCTCTAGACGTAAAGAGTGCCCCCTTGTCCTTTGTGATGACCTTAAAGTAAATAATTCCACACCAAGTTCACTATATGGACCACTTATATACTTGTACATGTTGATCATATCC
>BLSH010353264.1:917719-928725 GCA_018402905.1 Glandirana rugosa | reverse complement strand
TATGTGTAGAGACATCACACTTTGCCGAGATTCTAAAACCATAAACTACTTGTCGTTCGTCAGGTTCCCTTTATGCATACGAGAACTTTACCGTCGCGACATCATTTAAATAGTGATACATGATAGCGGTCGACACTCTCTCCTTCCTTTCCACCTTTTAACGAAAATTCAACTCATAGTCACCCAATTACCTGAGGAAACGTTTCTAAAACAATGAAACGGTACTTACCGGTTCCATTGTCAAAGAGAAATTTTCCTTTTATAGATACAGTCTAGAACGGACTTGAATGACCAATTCTCGTTTCCTCACCATTTGAAAATCACTTTGTCGAAACTAAATCTGACGACCACAAACGACACAAACCTCAAAAACAAAAAACCCCCAAAAAAGAAACGAGTGACAGAAAAAAATGTTAAAAAGCTGCAAAGAAAAAACCCCCAAAAAACAAAAACTCCAAACACAGCAAACACCAGCAGTCTAAATCAAAGCTGTTTCACTAAAAGTTTACCACTCCTTTGCTCTTAACCAGTAAGTTCAGGCAAGATCTGACATAGATATTTTCCTTTTAAAGAGAAACTGTTACCTTGGCCATTCATGGCAAAGTAACAAAATCTTTGCAAAGGAGTCCATTAACCCACTGATACTCAACTTAAAAGCAATTTTCCACCTTTCCTTCCTCTCTCACAGCTGGCGATAGTACATAGTGATAAATTTACTACAGCGCTGCCATTTCAAGAGCATACGTATTTCCCTTGGACTGCTTGCTGTTCATCAAATACCAAAATCTTAGAGCCGTTTCACACTACAGTGACTTGGGAGGCGACTTGTGTCGCTCCAAGTCCACCCAAGTCACCCCAAGTCGCTTGACAGAAAAAATTCCATTGAAGTGAATGGGAGCGGTCTTAATGAAGACTACTGAAGTCGCTCCGACTTCAAAAAAGGTTCCTGTACTACTTCTTGTGCCCATAGAATTCAATGGAAGTCGATTCCAAGTCGGATCCCCATATATTGAAGCAACTTTACAAGAAGAATAAAATAATTTACTAAGTGAAAAACCAAGGCAACCCCCTCCCTCCCTTCTCTGATGGGCTCAGGTTGCCTGGCATGGAGGTCGCTTCAGGTTGTGCTGTAGGTCATCCAAAGTCACCCAAAGGCGCACTGAAGTCGCACTGAAATCACCTATGAAGTCGTGCCTGAAGTCGGATTGCCCCTGTGTGAATCGAGTTTTAGGCAGTTGTTTATAATATTGATCTCTATCCACAGCACTGTCCTTCTCATGCTACTATTATCACAGCAGTAATACCATACATGTCTTCATCATATATACATTTGTGCAATTAATACAAAATAATATAAGAAGCCCCAAAAAATATTCCAAAAAATGCTTCTCGCAAAGGAACTTGTGTCTAAAGTGCTGCAAAAAACTTGCTCCAAATATAGAAAAGTTCTTTAGTGCAACTGGTCTGGCTTCTGAGTACTGCATGCAATACTCTGTGCCCAGTGTCACTCACCAGATACTTTTGACTTTGTGCCTCTCAGCATCAAAGTCTCCAAGGCCTGTGGATATTCCCCTCCCGGGTGTTTGCAAGAAAGATCTGCACCACCTCTCATTCACTGCTGCTTTCCACCAACAGTCTCCTCCAAGCTCTCTGTATCAGCTCCTCATGCCACAGCCACCATATAGAGGAACAGAAGGGGAGCCCGTATAGTATAATGTTTTCATTTAAAAAATACCATTAAAACCATTCCATTACACTCACTTGTATAAAGTTAAAAAAGCACAGAAAAGCCAGGAAGCGTCACCGTGGCGTACGTTCCACTGACTGGAAATGACGTCACCGGGTAGTCCCGCCCACTACCCAGTGACCAGTACCGGTGAAATAATTTCTACCTATTTGCAAGAGGAAGTGGGTTTGAGGTGCTGGACATTCCATCTATCAAGGAGCAATGTTGCGCTTGATGTCTACACCTTGGTAACTCTACCACACAGCAGGGCGAATCCAAGTGAAAAAGCTCCAGATAGTTGTCTTAAGGATCCATATTAAATTATTGCTGATAACATTGAGTCACATGAAAAATAAAGGGTAGCCATCTTTCGTGTGACTCAATTTTACCAGCATCAAATAAATGTGGATTCTTAAGATGACCATCTGACCTCATTTTTGTATTTCTTGTCGGTTTTACCTGCATTGACAGTCAGCGTGGTGCCCCCTTTACCTGATGGTTGGTGTACGGGCCCCTACGATTAATCCCTGAAAAGGGCGAAACACGACTGAGGAGCACTCTACAGGTGGAGAACAGGAGCTGAAGCCATCTTTTAACAATCTCATTTACATGAATGCAACAGGGAGTCTGTCGGTGTGTAGGCAGCCACATTTTTCTTGATGGTCAGTGCAGTTGCACCTCTTGTATTAATGGTCAGTTACTTAAATGCTACTGGTGGTCAGGGAAGAAGGCCCCCCTTAGATTGGTGGTCAGTTGAAGAAGGGCCTCATTACCACTGTTGGTAAACAGGGCTGTCTTTAAGGCAGGGCAAAAGGGGCAGCTGCCCTGGGCCCTGTCATTGTCGTGGGGCCCAAAGCAGCTGCCTCATACTTGCCAACTATCCTGGTGACTCACCTGCAGACCCTATGTTTACATGTAAATAACCAGCATTGATATGTAAATAGTGGCAGCATTGATATGTAAATAGCGGCGGCCAGCTGCACTGATATGTAAACAAAGGTGGCATTCATATGTATATCATGCCCCCCTGAGGTCATATTCACCATCACCTATACTGGATGCTACCCACTGGGGAGACAAAGGCATGATTGAAAGTCCACAGCACATGTCAGCAGATGCATGACGGTGTCATTAATAATTGATGGCACTGATGGTATCTGCTAAAGGGCAGTACATTTCTGTCATGTCAGGAAAGCCACTTTGTGCTCCTCAGTCCATGGTGTGCAGGCAGTGCGGAGTTGATGTGCTCTATATTTAGCAACCAATCTGTGGGCAGTAATGATGTGCAGTAACCTCTAGCAACCAATCAGTGAGCAGTATTGATGATCTCTAGCAACCAAACAAGCAGAAAACAACTAATCAGTGAGCCATAATGTGTGCTGTAACCTCTAGCAGCCAGCCAGTAAGTGGTAATGATATGTTGTAACCTCTGGCAACCAATCGAAATCAATACTGATCTGTTTCAGTAAACTGATTTTGAGTCTAGTTGCTATTCATTGTATGTCTCAGAGAAGGTGGAGAGTGAAATTGCATGGGGGGGGGGGGGCCCAAGAAAATATTTGCCCAGGGTCCAATCATTATTAAAGACGGCCCTGTTGGTAAATAGGAACGATATCCTTACATCAGTGGCCAGTGGGATACATTTTCCTTCCTGATTGCTCAAGGAAACTCTAGCAACCTCTGGAAGAACCTTTGGGCCCCCACAGAATCTTGCTTGAGAAATGCTGCATTAGGCTGACATTTATAATAAAGAAGCATGATTTCTGCCAAACGGCACATTTGAACCAAAAATCAGAGGCAGTTATTGACATAGTTCATTCATTACTAAATGTTGCACTTGATCCATATTTCTGTCCATTTTAGCATGTTGTTACATAACACAGTGTGATCTCTATGCAGACACAAGCTGCTTTTATCGCTGTCTTCATTATACACATAAAGCCTGTCTTTGTATGCGGTGAGGAACTAGATCAGAACAAGCATCATGATGATGTGATTTTCTGGGTCCCAGCAGACGCCAATAAAGAAACTTTTCTTCTTGTGATTATATTCTTATATGTGTGTTGTCCTCTGGAGACTTGTTATTGGCCAGACTTATTCCATGTATGAAAACTCCAGGTGCCTTCATAAAACTGTTTCCCTGCAGTGCTTAAAGGAGAACTACAGCCAAGATAAAAAATTACAAGGGAGCTTATGTGATGTCAGTCTATGCGCATCTGTGCTCTCTCTTCTTAATTGTGAACCACAGCAGAGTCTGAATCGAGGGTTAGAAATCAGATCCCAGTAGGTGAGTTTAAAGCAGAACTCCAAGCAAACAGTTTAATATAAAGGTGAACGGATTTGTAATAGTGCCCATCCAGTCCTAAGATTTACACAGCCCTGATACACAGCACATCCAGTTTAGAGACCTGTTTCTTTTTGTACTAATGTTAAGCGATACAGCTAGGACCTTGTCATCACATATATTGTACATACATGATTTCTCATTGGCTTTCAGAGAATTAAAAAAATGTAAGGATTTTTGCATGAAATCTCAGATTGAATTCTACTCACTCCCTAAATAAAGAGTAATCCTCTAATTTAAGCCATATTACATAGAATAATGGGATAGACCATCCAAAGATAAGTTACTATTGAGGATTACAAAATGTTTATAAATTCTTAAAATAATTCTTTAGCCACTTACTGACCGTGTCGTGTACATTCACTGTGGCAGTGTGCCCGCGGGTTGGGCGGACTCGATCTCTGCGATCACCTGTTACAGAGGGAGAACAGGGAACAACCAATGTAAACACGGTGTACCCCGTTCTAACAGGCGGCATGATATCGATCTACTGATCCCTGTACTCGGGATCACTTAGATCTGTTATGCCCCTGGCAGCCCAGCCCCCATACAGTTAGAACACGCCTAGGGAACACAGTTAACCCCTACATTGTCGCCTGCAGGTTAACCCCTTCCCTGCCAGTGACATTTATACAGTAAGCAGTGTTTTTTTTTTAGATCTGATCACTGTATGAATGTCAATGGTCCCAAAAAAGTGTAAAAAATGTCCAACATGTCCGCCATAATATCGCAGTCCCGCTAAAAAACGCAGATCACCGCCATTACTAGTTAGAAAAAAAATAGTAAAAACGGCATAAATGAATTCTCATGGTTTGTAAACATGACAACTTTTGCTCAAACCAATCAATACATGCCAACTGCGATTTGTTTTACCACAAATATGTTGAAGAATACATATTGGTCAAAACTGATGACTAAATCTGTTTTTTTATATATTTTTTTGGACATGTATTACAGCAAAAAGTAAAAAATATGTTTTTTTTTTCAAAATTGTCGCTCTTTTTTTGTTTATAGCGGTGATCAGAAGTGACGTAGAGGGGATCAAATGCCACCAAAAGAAAGCTCTATTTGTGGGGAAAAAAGGATTCCAATTTCGTTTGGGTACAGCGTTGCTTGTCGAATTGTCACTTAAAGCGACGCAGTGCCGAATTGCAAAAAGTGCTCTGGTCCTAAAGTAGGAAATCCTTCTGGGGCTGAAGTGGTTAATAAAGAGCCAAATTAAAAAATTGAAATCAAATACCTTCACCTTCCACCATTATATATACAGGGGCTGGACAAAATTAGGGAAACAAGTATGGTGAAAGAACGAGATTGTTTCCTAATATGATGTTGGACAGCCTTTGGCATGAATTTTAATTGGAATTGACAATTATAAGTCTTGGATGATGGATAATATATGTTAATTTTCTTAACCCAACAAATGCATATATTGCCCATGTAAGTGGGACACAGGAGAGCAGAGGAATGACTCCTGTTAGTGTCAGACCCCTCTCTATTGCTCACTCACATAAGAACAGTACAGTAGAAGGTAAACAAGTACAACTCCAGCAAACAGTAACTATAGCACTATTCAACCTGCTCTTATAGAGAGTTCTTTGGTGAAATGCAGCTTTGGTAATTACAGCAAAGTAATGAACTTCTAAAGTGGGGAGAGAAGTAGAAGTAGTCCAGTCTTTCTGTCTGACAATCCAAAAGGTCTTCAGCTAGCTCTCCAATATTTTAATTGCATGCCAGGAGTATTGGTTGAAGAGACAAATAGCTAATCCAAGAAGATGGTGTATGATCAAAGGACAGCGCTTTTATGGCAAATAAACTTTACAAGACTTCACAGTGATCACTGACATAGAAGAGCTAACTCTGTGGAACTACAAGCAGACTAATGGATAGCATGGATGTCTGTGTACAGTGTCCAAATTCAGTATGCAGGGCAGATCTTTGCATCAAAGGTAGTAAGAAATGTAGGGAAGCAATGCTGTCTATACACAGTGTCTATTAAACTGGGCTTTCACCCACTCACCACACTGGAACAGAAGATGTAGATGATGATGAGGATGTTGTTGATGAAGATGATGACCATGAAGATTATGATCTCTCCGGTGTATGGCTTAAGGGATGGTCTCTGGCCTCCACCACACCACGGCTCACACAGATCTGAAACCCCTGCAGGGTGGATGGAAGAGGAACAGCCTTCAGGCTGCTGCCAGACAGAGTAATCAGGCTGTCTGCAGATGTACCTCCAGATATCTGCTGGATAAACCTGTAGAAGCAGGCCACAACCGCTGCAGCTCCCAGCAGCAGATTCCCTGCACACAGATCCATGCCGGTCCTGAGAGCGCCACAGGCCCAAAGCCTAGATTCTTATAGTCTTTCCCAGGGATCTCCTCTCTTCCATCAGCCCACTGGTAGTTGTAGTTTCATCCAATACAGCCAGGGGGACAAATCCTTGCAAATAAACTACATGTCCCAAGATGCCTTGCTTTGCTTCTAATTACAAGAGTTACAGATCAGCCAAGCTGGGAAGTAGCTGCCTTAGAAGTAACACCATAAAGCGTCTTCTGATTGCAGGAAATGTAAATATCCAGCTACTGGCTACACACATATATATATATATATACTGTATATATATATTCTGACAGCGAAGGAGTTCCACTGTCTGAATAAAATGTCTCACAGCGGGAGAGGATTTCTCTATCCACCTTGCTTGCGTGGACAGAGGAATACATTTGTTTGGTGGTTTTTTTTCGACCAACCCATTGGCTATGGCCAGCTTTGCTTAAAAAAACAGAAGGAGCTTTTTTTAAAAATATAACCATGTTGATAAAATTACCTGAATGTAGGTGACCCCATTCACATATTTATTTAAGCACTGTATACTAATTATACTATCCTGTATAATAATAAGCACTCAAATAAATTAGTTGGCATGGTTTGCATAGCATCATTGCTCAGTTATTGAATGTCTGCTTAATGTTTTGTATCTCGCTGCATTTCAGGCTCAAACAATAAATTTGTCATGGATTCTTGTGCCTATTTACTCACATTCAGTGAAATGGGGGGAGACTTAAAACAGCCTCAAATGGCATTCAACATTCTTTGTACAAGTGGGATGAATGTGGATGTCTGTGTCATGCAGGTCAGGGTTAAAGGGGGTGACCACCTTTATTGAAAACAAAACAAAAAGCCATTTGCTGCAACAATTATCTACTGTAAAAGGGGAAAAAACTTTACACAGTGTCATAGTTATTGCAGTTAGGAGATTTCTGCTCAGCTTCAGTTTTCTAAAAATATTTTATCTAAAATATACAAAAGCTGGAGCACAGGGGATGTGTGTATTGCCTATGGTAACAAATCTAATTCTCTCTAAAAGCACATTTATAGTGATGCGTTGCAGTAATGCATGCCTTAACATACAAAATTGTATGTGTTACTGTAATGCATAGTATGAATGGGCCCTAAAGCGTCTGTAAATCCAATCACTAAAATCTAACTAAAAATCAAAAGTCATTTTTAATCTCATGTAGCGCCCACCCCAGAGGGGGCTCTGAGAATATGCCCAAATCCCACTTGCTAGTACAGGGGCCACCAGTCCCAAGAATCACGCACACCGACAATAATGGCAGACTATGGTAGATCTGTTGTTGCTTGATGAAGAATCACGGCTACCAGGACACCGTTGCGCGCATGCTCACGAAACGCATTGCATTCCGGTGAGGTCACCCGTCCACGCTGTTCCATCTCTGCATGCCAAGCCTTGTTCTGGCGTCCCTCACTGACTGGCCGGCATTTCCACCTTCACAGCGAGCAGTCAGAGCTACAACACAGGGCAGATGAATGGATAGGATCAGCACCGATGACACCCCCTGGAGATCTCTCTTACACAGATGTGCCTGTTATTACTTCACCCATGTAAGTTGCCATTTAGCGTGTGTAATAAAGCTGTTTTTAATCCTACACTTAGAGGCGCCTCTCTCCTTGCTTTTTTCTAGTGGTTCTGGAGTGTGGTTTCTGCTCTCATAAGGTGGCTGCCCTTAGTGTCTGTGGACTTTCTATGGACTATATGGTATGGACTTTTCCATTATTGCATTTTAATTATTTGATTATGTATTGCCTTATTTGGGGTCCTCAGGATTACTTGGTGCTTTGGATACTCCAAAATGAAAACAGCAATCAACAAACTTCTTAGTAGAAAATCCTTACAAGATCAGGCAGACAATACAGTGCCAAATAGGTTCTTACTCACAGGAGCTGTCTGCTACCCAGCATCCTCGGGTAGATCCTCGGTGAAGGAGATAAAAGATCCTTCTTCAGACCTAGAATTTAGGACATTGTACTCCAGCAAATATTCCCTTACCAATCTGCTCCAGGGCCTCACCCCAGCTCCTGCTGAAGCCCGGACTACAATTCTTGTCTCAGTAGCTCTCTCCCAGGGCAGCAGCCCCAGGAGAACTGGAACCCTCCCTGGAGAAGAAAGAAGCCTCTGGAAAGTCCTACCAAACATTTATCACCTCCACAGCCACCTCCTGGATCCCTCATTTAAGGGATTGGCGGGGACATGATAAATATTCAGTCATTTGACTCTCCTTGCCCTATATTATGGAGGCTTCTTCCAGAAGCAGGCGAGAGAACTCAAACACCAAGCTTAGAAATTCTGACCTGACAATTACAATCAATTACTGCTCCACTGCCTCAAGTGAAGCCAAAAGACTAAATTTAACCTAACAACCTAACTAGAGGAGGGCGCTACATCATTTAAATCCCTACTTCCATGAAAGTGATACTAAAGAGAGAAGTGTTAATTGCCATATTTCATTCACATAAATCATATATATATAGCACTGTACTTTTTTTAATCCTCTAAGTTATTCCTGTGGCAATGTTATGTGATCTTTTGGGAGTGGCTGCTATTTACTCTGCTGATGTATGCTCTCTACAGTATGAGTCTGTGTCTGCACAGCCTTGATTGGTGCTGTGTCCGTCACATGACTAAAAAAAATATTTTCTGAAGAGCAACTCAAATTAGATTATAAATATCAAATAACAAATCAAATAAATAATCTTTACCGAACATCAAATGTGTATTTTGTGCATTGATATGGTGTAGGTGGAGTCAGAGATGACTGATATTAGCTTTCATTTTGTTCAGACAACATCTGCATTCAAGGCTCATTTTCTACTTAACTTAACTTTTTGATATATTTTATACTGAGTTTTATTAAAATTAAGCTTTTTTTGTGAGTTTCTTAGTGATTGTAATCAAGCATACTATATCCCGCCCCAATAGTGTTTAGTAATGGGAGGACACGGAGTAGGGGAGGGGAGTGTCATTTACCACTGTGTATACACCCACATGTGTGACTCTATAGTCGGGCTGCACAGACAAGAAAAAGGAGGAAATGAACAGCTTAGAAAGAAACTGAAACAGATCATGCTCCATAGAGGACACCAGTTGTTCTACACAATCTCTGACTCAAATGGGGACACAGGGAAGATGGGAGGGACAGCTGAAGGCAGGATCAACTACGTATATATTTCACTCTACACAAAACAAATGCTTTATGACATTGTAAGTATGAACACTCTGTTATATAGCATGTAATGAGAGTTTTTCATAGTCTGGGTTTAATGACACTTTAAAATTATATCTGGTGATCCTGCCATGTAGGCTACTCTCTGTCATAAAGTGACAATGTGCTCTTTGCATTCATGTGCACTGCTTTATGCACACTATAAATCCCATTGTCCATAGTCCAAATCGGGAGCATGCAAGAGAGTGTGGCTACATTCCTACATACAGTGGGACCATAGAGAATGACCATAACCACCCTCTAACAGGAAGTCAGATCAGCGCAGCAAAAAAAAAGGAATCTGCAGATTTGAAGAAGACCAATAGAACACTTTTTTTTTAAATTAAGAATATATAATACTACTTTAATACCAGAGTTTGATGTCACTTGAACTGCAGATCACATGCACCTGTCATATAATTTTTAATGATATTAAAAGCATCCCAAACTGTCAAACTGATGTCACAAGTCCAAAATCCATCAGCACTGGACCTTAGGGTAGGTCCACATTTGTATGTTGCTTGCCCACATTGTGGCATAAAGGACCATGCATTTTGGTGTGGCCTGATGGTCATGTACTTCTTCTGTGCAATTTTCAGGCATAAGGGAGCCCAATAATATGAATGGACTACCGTAAACTTTGGATAGCTTCTTCCATCTATAGTTTGAATGTGTTAATTGCAGGAATATAGGGCGCAGACCCAGCTAGTGAATCTAAAGATCAAAGTGCATGAATTATTAGTGATTTCATAAACAAAACAACCCGTGTATATATACAGAATGTGGAATGATTAAATGGTTGAAATCTCACTTTTCAGTGGATGTTTACAATTCTAAATAAATATTCCAATAATCTAGAAAATACAGTTGTGTTCAAAATTATTCAACCCCCACTGAAATTGATTGTTTTGGTCGGTTTGACATTGATTATGATCATTCAGTCATCCTGCTTACAATTAAATCAAAGAGGCACGTGTAGGTCAGACAAATATAACATAACATTTATAATGAAATAACCACAAATGTCTTTTCTGAGCTCACATCATTATCAGTTTTATTCAACCCCCAAGTGACATTCAATCTTAGTACTTAGTACAACATCCTTTTACAGTTATAACAGCTTTTAAACGTGAAGCATAGCTTGACACAAGTGTCTTGCAGCGATCTACGGGTATCTTCGCCCATTCATCATGGGCAAAAGCCTCCAGTTCAGTCACATTCTTAGGCTTGCGCACTGCAACTGCTTTCTTTAAGTCCCACCAGAGGTTCTCAATCGGATTTAAGTCTGGTGACTGCGATGGCCACTTCAAAATGTTCCAGCCTTTAATCTGCAACCATGCTCTAGTGGACTTGGAGGTATGCTTGGGATCAT
>BLSH010353264.1:890182-914034 GCA_018402905.1 Glandirana rugosa | reverse complement strand
TGTCGACAGAAACCTTTTACGTTATGTTTATGTGATGTTGAGTAGTAGTAGTAATCTCTACCTATCTATCTGCAATCTGTCCCTCACAGCACCGGCAGCATCCTCTCCCTACACTACCCAGAGAGCATGTGACATGCAGCACTGTGACTCCATCCTCATATAGAGGGTGGGTCACATGATGCACTGGCCAATCACAGCCATGCCATTAGTAGGCATGGCTGTGATGGCTTCTAGGGAAAACCAGTGAAACGCTTGTTGATTGGCTGCCCTGTAGCTATTCAACATGCGTGATCAAATACCCGAACCCAGAACTCGAACCCAAACTTTTTTCAAATGTCCGGGTTCGGGTCTGGGTCACGGACACCCCAAAGTTCAATACGAACGCAAACTTTACAGTTCGGGTTCGCTCAACTCTAGTTGTAGTGTATTTGTATTGCATTTTCCAAAGACAGCTGTACTGATGAAATGAAAATCGTACGATGGGGCACCGTGCCAGAGAATTTTTCCTGCATGTCCGATCATGTCCGGACTGAAAACTTCAGATGAACTGCCATGATCGGCTCTCGAAAGCTCTATACTAACGATCCGATTATCGTACGCCAGATTCGAAAGCGGTATTTTCCGTACGATTTTCTGATCGTGTGTACGGGGCATTAGGCTTCTGGCACCTGTTTATCAAAACAATAGTAGCCCAAGGAGCCCCCTTTCTCTACTTGCCAAAGCTCCATCTTTAAAGTTGTTAACATATCATGGGAGATTTCGACAAAATAGTCGTCTTCTCCTCAGGTATCTTTTCCGTCCAGCAACATTTCTGTCCAGCAACAAATCCAGAGGTCTGGTAAGTGCAATGTTTGGACACAAAACTCCAACACAGTTTTGGCATTTGATCTTTATTTGAAGCCACTCTCAAGAACTGTTTGTTTAATTCCGCTGGGAAAGCAGTTCACATCTTACAGCCATTACAACATCTGGTGTAAAAGAACAAGTAAATGAAACAACATTTTTATTACAAGATGTTTTTCTTTTTTTTTTTTATTAAAGGTCCACTATAGTCAAAATTGAAAATAAAATCTTTAGGTGCATACAAGGAACAGAACCCACCTGCTCAGTACTTTAGTTTTTTAAATTCAGGCACTCAGTACTGCATCACTCCATTCCAATACTCTTAGGCAGGAATCTGGTGATCTAAAGCTGGCCATAGATGGGTTGTTGTTTTTTTTTTGTTCAGCTAGTGAGCAGATTCTTGCACATGAGCAAGGTAGATGAAGGAATCCCCCTTGCCGGGATATCGTATTCTGACAGCGGGACTTGCCACTGACTGGAGCAGACAGGAAAAGTGTTACCAGTGAAAGAGATCTAGGATTTGGCTGTACTATCTGACAGGAGTTGCTGAAATAACAAAAATTACATCTTCATGCTGGCAGGCAAAACAGTCCCACTGATGTAATTTAAATATATAATTAGCATTTTGCATGGAGATCATCTTTAAGGGCTAAACTGCGCAATCATTATTGCTCTGTTGGTCAGAGGTAACCACATTTAAGATCGCAGCCTACATTTGTAGGTTCAAGCTATCAATAAACCAAATAAAACCACTAAAATGACTAAAATGACCCAATCTGATATCCCAGCTGACTTACAAAAAATGTTTGCAGGTGTTGGTCAGTTTGAATATTAGCTTGTCAGACATGTCAAGGACTATAATAAAATGCCACTTTTCCGCACACTGCCTCAGCATGCAGTGAATTCCTCTTGATAAAAAATTGCTTCAGCTTGGTCTCCTACCCATGGGAGAGTCCCCTTCAACATGTTTCGCCCAGTAGGGGCTTAATCATGATTGTCTCTATGATTAAGCTCCTACTTGGCGAAACTTGTCCATGGCTTGAAGACCAAGCTGAAGCCATTTTTTACTACATGCCAAGGCAGTGTGCAAACAGGTGTGTTTTTTGTTGTAAACACCAATAAAGTTGGGACGCTGCTTAAAAACAGAATGCAATGATTTGCAAATCTCATGAACTCATATTTTATTCCCAATAGAAAACATATCAAATGTTTAAACCAAAGGCTCCTACACACTATAAGAAAATCGTGCAAACATTTTCATCCAAAGAATATTCATACGGTTTTCGTATACTATGTACACAACTTTCGACAGCCGATTCCGAATTTTCGCACAAAAATTCTCAGAGGGACAAACTCCAATTTTTTTCTCGGATGGGAACAGAATGAACGATTTTAGTTCAATGCGTACAGTTTTCATACGATTTTCATACAAGAAAAATCAGAAAAGAAAGACTGCGCATGATCAGAAACGATAAACAACAAAAAAAAAAGCCTACGAGTACAAGAATGTTTGTACAAAATTTCTTTCATCGGTTCCAATTTGCTGTGAAACAATGGGAAAAATCGGACGAACTTTAGCCTGATTTTCTTATAGTGTGTGCCCCACTTAAGAAAATGTACCATATTAAGAAAAAAATAAGATAATTGTGAAATTGATGGCAGCAACACGTCAAGTAACATGGAAGAGCTGGAAGAACATTTTACTTAACTAATTAAGTTAATTGGCACCAGGTCAGTAACATCATTGGTTATAAAAAGAGCATCTTAGAGAGTCAGAGTATTTCAGAAGGGTAGATGGGCAGAGGCTCACCAATCTGTGAATAGCTGCGTCTACAAATTGTCGAGGAATTTCAAAATATTTTGCAAATATAATAATTGCAAAGATTTTAAATATATCATCATCTACGGCACATTAGATAATCAAAAGATTCTGAGAATCTGGAGAAATCTCTGTGTGCAAGGGACAAAGTTAAAATGCAATATTGGATGCCTATGACCTTCGGCCTCTCAGAGGGCACTGCATTAAAAACAGGCATGATTCAGTGTTGAACATCACTCCATGGCAACAGGAATACTTCCAAAAATCACTGTCTGTGAACACAGTTGCCATGCAAAAATGCAAGGTAAAGCTCTGTCATGTAAAGAAGAAGTCATATCTGAACATGATCCAGAAATGCTGCTGTCCTCTCTGGGCCACAGCTCATTTAAAATGGTTAGCTGCAAAGTGGAAGACTGTTCTGTAGTCAGAAGAATGAAAATTTGACATTTTTTTGACAACCATGGGAGAGGAACGTTTCAGCTAGTTATCTGCTCTCAATTCAAAATCCTGCATCTCTGATGGTATGGGGGTGCATTAGTGCAAATGGAATGGGCAGCATTGATGCTGAAAGATATATCCAGGTTTTAGAGCAGCATATGCTGCCAACCAGGTGAAATAATTTTCAGGGAGGCCTTGCATAATTCAGCAGCACAATGCTAAACCATATACTGCATCTATGACAACAACATGGCTTTGTAGTAAAAGAGTTCAGGTGCTTAACAGGTCTGCCTGCAGTCCAGAACTTTCACCAATTGAAAATATTTGTTACTACTTGAAACCAAAAATATGGCAAAGACCCAGGACTGTTGACCAGTTAAAATCCTATATCATACAAGAATGGGACAACATTCCTCTCCCAAAACTCCAGCAACTGGTTTCCTCAGTTTCCAGGCATTGACAGGGTATTGTTACAGTAAAAGAAGAAGGGATACTACACAGCGGTAAACATGGTCCTGTCCCATCTTTTCTGAGACATGTTGCTGCCATCAATTTCAAAATTACCGTTTTTGTTTTTTCTTAAAATGGTACATTTTCTCATTTTAAACATTTGATATGTTTTTTATTGTGAATAAAATATGGTTTTGTGAGATTTGTAGATCATTGCATTCTGTTTTTATGTAGATTTTACATAGCATCCCAACTTTTTTGGAATTGGGGTTGTAGTTCAAGGTATCCATTACACACGGTGAATTTCTATTCTGCAGTGAACCATCATGTAAAATAATTCATCTAGGGAAAAAGAGTACAGCATTGGGGGCACAGTGTTAGCCAGTACAGGCAGTCCCCTAGTTATGAACATCCGACTTATGAACGACTCCTACTTACAAACGGAGGGAGACAACAGGAAGTGGGAGGAAATCTCCCCCTAGGAAGGGAAATTCACTCCTGTAAGAGTTATTATGGGAAAAAGGGGTCTCCACTGATGCTTTATCCCCAAGGTTTGTTTCCACAACAACCCAAAATTTTCAAAATCCAATTATCATTGGGACAGGAAGTGAGGTGAAATCTTCTGAACAGAAACATAGACAGCAAAACAAACATTACAGGGGTGTTACCCCTTCCCTATGCTATCCAAAAAGCTTAAAAATATTTGTTTTGGCCGAAGGTACACTTAAAAAATGTACCTGTTCCGACTTACAAACAAATTCGACTTATGAACAAACCTACAGTCCCTATCTTGTTTGTAACCCGAGGACCGCCTGTACTACAGAAGAAAAAGATTTGGGGGTGCTTATTTCAGATGATTGCAAAATCAGCAAACAGTGTGACCAGGCAGTGGGAAAAGCAAATAGAATTCTGGGATGTATCAGTAGAGGGGTAAGCAGGAGGAAGGAGGTTCTGATTCCTCTATATAGATCTTTAGTGAGACCTCACTTAGAATACTGTGTCCAGTTCTGGAGACCACACTTACAAAAAGATATTGATAAGATAGAACGAGTTCAGAGACGGGTAACAAAAATGGTGAAAGGTCTGGGGGATAAAACATATCAAGAGCGACTTCAGGAACTTAATATGTACAGTCTGGAGGAAAGAAGGGAGAGGAGAGACATGATTGAAACCTTTACATACATCAAGGGGGTGAATAAGGTTCAGGAGGGCAGTCTTTTCAATATGAAACCAAAATCAAGAACACGGGGACATGACCTCAAACTAACTGGAGGGAAGTTCAAAACTAATCTTAGAAAGTATTATTTTACTGAAAGGGTGGTTGATGATTGGAATAAACTACCAACAGAGGTTGTGAGACAGTCAACAGTAAATGGCTTCAAACATGCTTGGGATAAACATAAATCTATAGTCAGACAACAAGGTTAATGTGAAAAAAAACAAAAAAATAAAAAAAAAATAAAAAGGGGCAGACTCGATGGACTACTCAGTCTTTTGCTGCCGTCACTTTTCTATGCTTCTATGTACACAGGAATCTGGACTCACCTGCCATAAACAATTCATTGTAATTGTTGCTGTGGGTCTCAATGCAAAACAAATATTAAAAAGATTGAAAAACAACAATTTTTATAAGAGCGCTTTCCTTTTGATGCTTTATTAGTCATTTGTTCCATTACTGATGCAGAAAGAAGATCCACGGTTGTCTTGAAAGCAGAAGAGAATTAACTAAAAACATCACATTATCCTCATACTATAGCTCCCTTGAATATTTTAACGTCCAAAACGTTTAGGTCATTTGTAAAATTTCATGAAGTCGCCAGTTTCCATAAACACATTGCTGTCCCTCCCTCCAGATGTGTCTTTGGTCTCCCTTTTCCAAAAAAAAAAGACTCTTCTGCACACCATCATCTTACAAAGTAAGTTCAGTATAAAAAAGTTAAAGCAGACCTTGCAGTAAATACATGTCATACGTATTAAATCCTGGCCTCCTCCCTTTGCAAAAATGTAAAAAAGTAGATGAAAAATGTATCTGGAAGGAAACAAAGTTAGATGATATGCTTACCTAACCCTGCTTTTTCATGTTACAGGCTTCAATGTCACCTATTTTAGGTTTTTTTTTTTTTTTTTAGGTAGACCTATTTTACTGCATGGTCTGCTTTAAAGTAAACTTGCCAAAAATGTAGCCAGTATAAGCTGACATATGTTAAAAACTGCAAAGGCCACCATCGGTGAGATTCACATGTCAAAATGTGTCATTCACATGTCAAAATGACCAGTGGATCCAGAGTTGTGATCAACTGACAGAACACCACATATTAACATTTCCTATTAAAGTGTAATTAAACCACTCCCCTTTATCTTTCCAAGCCTCTCTATTACTCAGTGAATCTGTATATCACATTAAAGGACCAAGAGGAAACAGAGGCGTAGTGCAAGCTTGACATTTACAAGAAAAATTGAGATTTGCACATGAACCCTTATACAGTCAGGTCCATAAATATTGGGACATCAACACACTTCTAATCTTTTTGGCTATATACACCACCACAATGGATTTGAAAGATGTGCTTTAACTGCAGACTTTCAGCTTTAATTTGAGGGTATTTACATTCAAATCAGGTGAACGGTGTAGGAATTACAACAGTAATGGGACAATTGGCTGCTCAGCTGTTCCATGGCCAGGTGTGTGTTATTCCCTCATTATCCCATTTACAAGGAGCAGATAAAAGGTCCAGAGTTAATTTCAAGTGTGCTATTTGCATTTGGAATCTGTTGCTGTCAACTCTCAATATGAGATCCAAAGAGCTGTCACTATCAGTGAAGCAAGCCATCATTGGGCTAAAAAAAACAAAACAAACCCATCTGAGAGATAGCAAAAACATTAGGTGTGGCCAAATCAACTGTTTGGAACATTTTTAAAAAGAAAGAATGCACCGGTGAGCTCAGCAACACCAAAAGACCAGGAAGACCACAGAAAACAACTGTGGTGGATGACCGAAGAATTCTTTCCCTGGTGAAGAAAACACCCTTCACAACAGTTGGCCAGATTAAGAACACTCTCCAGGAGGTAGATGTATGTGTGTCAAAGTCAACAATCAAGAGAAGACTTCACCAGAGTGAATACAGAGGGTTCACCACAAGATGTAAACCATTGGTGAGCCTCAAAAACATGAAAGCCAGATTAGAGTTTGCCAAACAACATCTAAAAAAGCCTTCACAGTTCTGGAACAACATCCTATGGACAGATGAGACCAAGATCAACTTGTTCCAGAGTGATGGAAAGAGAAGAGTATGAAGAAGGAAAGGAACTGCTCATGATCCAAAGCATACCACCTCATCAGTGAAGCATGGTGGTGGTAGTGTCATGGCGTGGGCATGTATGGCTGCCAATGGAACTGGTTCTCTTGTATTTATTGATGATGTGACTGCTGAAAAAGCAGCAGGATGAATTCTGAAGTGTTTCGGGCAATATTATCTGCTCACGTCTGGTGATGTCTATGCGTTCCAGACTTCAGGCTGTAATTGACTGCAAAGGATTTGCAACCAAGTATTAAAAAGTGAAAGTTTGATTTATGATTGTTAATCTGTCCCATTACTTTTGGTCCCTTAAAAAGTGGGAGGCACATATACAAACTGTTGTAATTCCTACACCGTCCACCTGATTTGGATGTAAATACCCTCAAATTAAAACTGAAAGTCTGCAGTTAAAGCACATCTTGCTTGTTTCATTTAAAATCCATTGTGGTGGTGTATAGAGCCAAAAAGATTAGAATTATGTTGATGTCCCAATATTTATGGACCTGACTGTAGTTTGCATACAGGTTAAAAACATATTTCTCATATTTCTCGGGCAAGGTTTATTTTATTTAGCTCAGGTGTATGGCAATGGAACTACATACTTAAAGCGAACCCTCCTCACCCATTTTTTGTCACTTTCCTATCCTCACCTCCATCCTGACAATCAGACATTTTTTGGCTTGTTTGTCTTTATACCTTTTTCAGGGAGTGCTCACCTAGGCATGAATGCCTGGGCGGCACAGTGGTGTAGTGGATAGCACTTTCAACTAGCAGCAAAGGGTCGCTGGTTTGAATCCCAACCACGACACTGTCTGCCAGGAGCTTGCATGTTCTCCTTGTGCCTGCGTGGGTTTCTTCTGGGTACTCCGGTTTCCCCCCACACTCCAAAGACATTCTGGTGGGTTAATTAGATCCTGTCTAAATTGGCCCTATTATGTGTATGTATGAATGTAAGTTAGGGACCTTAGATTGTAAGCTCCTTGAGGGTAGGGACTGATGTGAATGTACAATATATATGTAAAGTGCTGTGTAAATTGACAGCACTATATAAGTACCTGAAATAAATAAATAAAGTTGCCCACAACCTCCTGGGATACTCACACCACACATTCTAGGAGACCTCGGGATGCTCTACAATATATGTGCTCCTGCACATCATTAAGGGGTCAGCAGTTTTTTCCTGGTTCTCGCAGCCAGCTCACTGATGACATGATGTGGCACAAGCACCTCATTAGGGGGCAGGCTGCAAGGACCCAAATATTTGGCATGAACCCTTTTTTTCCCTTTGTTTTCAGCTGTTTATTTTTCTCTCTAGGGTTCCTGGAAGAGTCTGTCAATTAGCAGCAATTCTCTTTTTAAAATGTCACTTTTGTTGAAAGCACATTTTATATGTGCACCACTTCACATGCAGGCTTAAGACATCCGACAGGCATGTTATTTAAGGAAATTGTGTTTTTTTAATGTAGCCCTTTGTGCAGTCATCACCTGCCCTGTTCTGTATGTTGTCAGAAAAAAGGTGGGCCTCTGATATGAAAGGGGGTCTTCCTCTGCAGAGCCAAAGAGAGAGTTACATCATCATCAGTGCAGTTGTCAGTGTCCTTCAGCCCATCAAATACAGTTTGGTGTGGTGTGCTACACATTGCCACCATTAGTTCCACGCCTACAGCATCCTCTACCTCATCCCCTACTCCGCCTTCTGTCTCTTCTTTTGCTAGAACAAAGATAGCAACCCTATATGTGACCAACATGCAAATGGACTTTTTCCAAACAAAGTGTATCAGAGAGGAAATTGACTGTTGAACAAAATCAGGATATATTAATGGTCAGCAAAATAAGTTTAAAGCACCCTTTCCTGGAAGATTCTCAGACTGTTGTCGGGCACTTTAAACTAGTTTATTAATCCCCTGTGGTATTTGAGGACATGTTGAGCCACGTGTCACTTTGCAAGAAAGGAGTTAAGTTTATGCTTGATGGAGTTATGATACATTAGAAAGATTTGCTTTGGTTATTACCAGAAAACAGCTCGCAGAAGGCCAGCCCATCCCTGAGGATATATCTTTTGCAAGATAAAAAAACAATTGCTCCTACAGAAAGTAGAACACCCCTCACAGACATTCTATCCAAACATTATATCACTGAAATTTCTGTACTGGATTTATGGCTGTGTGTTGTTGTGTATGAACTGACTTACGATTTATTCTCTATGCACATTCCTGAAATAATGAAAATATGCTGTGACCTTTATGATTCAACATAGTGTTTCAATATTTGGGCCAACAGTAATTTTAAAGTTAGCCTGTCACAAATCTGCACAATCACTATAGAGTATATTCTGAAAATGCATAAGCAGAGGTTAGCTGCTGTAAAAACAATATCAAAATGACTAGTGTAGAAATCTCAACCTGTTGTTAAGCCAGCTCCCATGCCAAGACCCATAGTAAAGGTTTTCAGGGGGCGGTCTGCGACACCAGCAACCATCCTTCAGGTTTACCATATTAGGTTCCTCACAAGAGTCAGCCCTAGGGTCATGTCAGGAGTCACACATTTACACATTTTCGAGAGGCCACTCTGTCTCCAGTGGTTCCAGCCTAGTCCACAAGGGTCCCACCAAACACCTGAGGCCCATGTGACATGGGGGCCCAGGTTACCAGGCCTGTACACTGAGCAGAACCTTCCTATTACTGCCAAGCAAGAGGTCATTACTCCACTTGGTTACCACTCATTTCCAATGCCAACTAGTTGCAATGTTGACATTTCCCTAAGTATTGGTTGTTTGGAAACTTCTTATGACAGGAACCCAAACCACTACCTTGAATGCCATGACATTCCTTGCCATGTTGAAACCTCAAGGGGCAGATGCAGTATACAAAAATCTGAACATCCCTTCTTTCAAGGCTCCTTTACTGTTATGATTTAGGAACTGAACTCTGCAATAAACTTTTATGTAACAATGCTACAGTAGCTGACGTGTCTGTAAGATCTCAATAGCCATGTAAAAACCATGTAAAATAGGGGTACTTAACTGTTTTACAGTTATAAACCCCAATGGATTTCCCAATTTCTCTCCTTATCCCCTTCTCCAAACCATCAAAATCAACATCATTAACTGCCCAGTTAGTTATCAGTATGACTTCAAAAGGTGACACTAGCTTGTAATAATTTTACATATGGATATCTGAGAATAGAACACTTTAAAATAGCAAACTATATTTTGCTTGAACAAGTTTGGATGATGGAAGTCAGCAGTGCTTCAAGTGGTTGTCAACTCGTGACAACCACTTTAACCTACAGGTAAGCCTATAATAAGGCTTACCTGTAGGTACCTTGCATATCTCCTAAATCTGTACAGTTCAGGAGATATGCAGTGTATGTGCTGTGCCGACGTCATGTCGGCACATGTGCAGTGAAGAAACGGCCTCCGTGCCGTTACTCCACTGCGGTCGTGCCATGACTGGCGGCTCCCGCGGCTCCGGAAGGAAGAGGGGCAGAAAATGAACGCGGCCTGGAGCAGGGACATCGCTGGACATCGCAGGCTTCGTTTGCAGGTAAGTGATACATAATGGGCTACTATGCTTCTAATTTACAAGGGACTATTGAGGAAGTAAACCCAATCTGGGTTTACTTCCTCTTTAACTTCCTTCACTAAGCTCTGGGGGAAATTCCCTTGCAAAGTGAACACTCTATTTTCCTTTGGTAAATCAACCCTATTTAATATTGTTTTATTTACTATATTTTTAATTATCCAAAGATCCAACCTCATAGCCTCATTACTCATGTCATTTAGCTTTCTGTAGCCCTGAGGGTCATATCTCTGATTTTAAATGCCCTAGGGGTTTATTCGTTTTCCCCAAAAACTTCCTTTAGTAGCCAGAAATACTGGGGAGCTTGTTAGCATTTTGCTTAGACTTCCAACTTATGCATGGTTCAAAACATTGGTAAAATAGCCCCCTAAGTCTGTGTCAGGGTCTTGGATTCTTGGTGCCAACATAATTGTTGCAGTACCTACAGTTTTCCACAGATTCATGACCTTTATTACACTAAACGTCACTGCATGGGTCTCTCTGACCATGCCAGTTTAGGGCGTTGTGAGACTGATGAAGGGGATTTATTCCACATTATTTTGTTTTGTCCCCTGAAAAAAAAAAATCTTGACTAATGTACATCTTCTTGTGTAAGAAAAAATTGACCTCTCAGCCTCTATGACACTGGAAGTGCTTCTACTGGGAATCCTTTTTAAACAGTTCTGCCAGTAGAGCTCACTTCATTCTATTGTGTTTGTATGTCCGTAAATCTATATTACTTCTCTGTAAGGCTTCACTTCAACCTACTGCCCAAAAGATTGTCAAATTGGCTGATGATACCTAACATAAGATCATCTTCAAGGTTAGAGCCTGACCATCTAAAATTTGGGAGCTGTAGCTACACCAAGCTAACCCATGACTTAGGACCCCCAATTTGCCTTTTTCTGATAATACTGTATGTATTTTCTTGACATTCTTACCCTGTACTGCTCTACTATGTATCACCCTTTGTATGCTCTGTGTTGTGGGTAGAAAGTGTCCACATTTATGTGAGTTGAATTTGTGATTGTCTATTTTGTTGCCTTCCTGGATTGGTGTTTTTTGGTGTTATTTTGAAAAAGAAAATAAAATAGATACCTATTTAAAAAAAGTTCACTGTAGTTTTTATTTGTCACCTTTAAATGAACCGTTTTGGTATAGGTTTAGGAAAGTTTGTGTCATTTGTGTTGTACCATAGTTTCTGAATATGCATCTTTTCTACTTTACCATTTCAATGATGCTAATGCTTTTCAATGTAAAACCCACAAAAAAAAAAACCTCACATTCCTCCTAAAGTGATGGTTTTCTTACAAGAAAATCTATGTCTCTTGCCCCTTTGGACATCAGAGCAGTAAATCTTGCACAATAAGCTGATATCACACACTGCTTGCTCTCTCCTCCCCCCATTTTCCAGGACACGGTAAAAGAAAAGATAGGGTTGTCAAAGCAGGGAACGCTTTTTCTATTTTTTTTTTAACTTCAACCCTGTTAACTTCTTCCCCTTTCTGGAAGAAAATGGAGCATGGAAGAGAGCGAGATGTGTGGAGTCTGTTTAACAAATCCCAAGCTAAACAGGCTGCTTGCAAGCTGGGATGACCATTCATATTTAAATAAGAAGCAATTCATCAGAAATATAAAGCTGCCTGTGATGGGAACCTGAAAGGGGGGCAGAAGACACCTGTCAGTAGGGAAGGACTGACCAAAGCTGTAAGGACATGGCTTGTTTTTCAAAGCAGACTTGATTCATGTAACTTTTCTATAGATTTGTTTCAATACAAGCCCTTGGAGTTAGCTGGCTGGGCTATGACGTACATGCCATTGTGTGGTACAGGCCCCATCACAGAACAATGACAAGTTCTCTCTTAGATGTCCCTCCTTTTACCACTTGGTGAAGGAGCTCCCTAAGGCCTGGGAAATAGGTCAACTCAACTTACATAAATAGGATTAGAACATTCACTTGTACAGTGAAGTGACTTTATAATTAATCCGGGCAAGGATCACTGAAAAGGTCTAGAATGAATGCATTCGGTTTTCTGCTCACCAGCATCTGAAAGCATGAGAATTACGTAAACCGAGATGACTTTGGATATACAATTCTTAACTTTTATTTCTGTTTTGAACTTTTAATGCATGTAGCATCTCAAATTGTGAACAACCCACAAAGCCAGATGAGAACAATTGTTTATCTATCTTGTATAATGATTCATTTTAAAGAATCCACAAATATTAAATGATCATTGTAAGATTTTGGTACCTTTGATCATGTAACCATTGGGACTTTATTTCCCTACTGAGTAAGTTTTAATACTTCCACATTCACAAAGTTTTGTCTAGAAATATACTGGGCAGCGATGATAGGTACAGTATGTAACACATAAGATCAGAGAAAGATCTTCGGCAAAGAATGCCATACACAGGAGCAGGCATTCTGTAGCTTTCATTTAGTTGCAGAATGCCAGCACATAATTTGTAAGGCTGGCCATACATTATAATACAATGTCACTGTCCCCCATCTATAACTGGCCACTACAGCAAGGAGCTCTTCTGGAAAGGCAAATACAGACAAAAGCAAAAAACAAAAAAGGTTCCAAGCTCAACCTGCGGACCAGTCTGCCACCAAGCCAAATTTACCTGTCTAACAGTCCAGCGTTTAAAAGACAGGGGATTGGAACCTTTTTTGTTTTTTGCTTTTGTCTGTATTTGCCTTTCCAGAAGAGCTCCTTGCTGTAGTGGCCAGTTATAGATGGGGGACAGTGACATTGTATTTTTTGTGTAGCCACTACTTTTGGTGCCATACCAGCGCTGCAGCCGCCATGGGGCCACGGCTGGGTGTCTGGTCATGTACCTTTAAGGAGGGTTGGGCTCCTCCAGTCACCTGTCCTTCATCTATCCATTCAATTGTGTGTGCTTCCACTGTGAAGCCTCTTATATAGAGCTAGGTCTGCAGTATACAGGGAGCCTTGTCGTGGCCTGCAGCTTACACATACACTTGCAAATGTGTGTAACCAATCCCCTGTCTTTTAAACGCTGGACTGTTAGACAGGTAAATTTGGCTTGGTGGCAGACTGGTCCGCAGGTTGAGCTTGGAACCTTTTTTGTTTTTTGCTTTTGTCTGGCCATACATTATACAATTCTATTTTACAATTTTCCTTTAGATTTATCAAAACCATATAATATGAGGTCAAACCTCAACACTTTCAAGTTGTATGCAATCAGACAGGCCCTTGCACTACATAGTTGAAGTTAAATCAAAAGGAAATTGAACAAATTGTATAATATATGGCCAGCATTAGTCATCTTCCCTTATCACTTCCCCCATGTATAATAAGTCCGCAGACTTCAGCTCCATCACCAAGTCTAAACAATGTGCCCTCATTAGAATACCAGTCTCTCTCAATGTTCCCTCCATAGCTCGGCCACACTCCCAGAGGGCACACTCAACCCTAGGTGTATTAGTACTCACTTCAGAGGATTCTGGCTTAGCCTGAAATGCCTTTTGCATCCTGCTCCCAGCAATCGTAAAAGAGTCAGGACGACTACAGATGGTCCTTCTGGGTATCAATTGTTGCTCGTTTGGTTTTTAGCAAACCTGGGGTTATCCAAATTTCCAGGCTGTTTGAGGTTGCTGGTTATAAAATCCAAACAGATTCTCAGTTTACTTTTTGTATTGGAGTAAGAATGGTCATAAAGAGCCCATTAGCAACCTATGCAATCAATTACGACGAATGCAATGTTAATTAGGCCATTTATGCTTTAAAGAGCACCCCTTGTTACCACGAACAAAGATATTCCAACTTGTTTGGCCTGATCTATTGCACATTTTGTGGAAGAATGGAAGATCAAAGTACCAAATATGAACCTCTGTTACCATCAGAGACCATGGCAGGTACCAGGATTTTGACCACTCATTCTGTTACATACACCTATGTTCCTTGGATATATCTTCTTGTTAATGTCCAGTCTGTGGAAGACTGAAATAAATAGTCTAGCTGCCGTGGACAATACTGGAAGTGCAATAATTGAAGTCTTGATTCTTTTTCTCAGCTTTGCAAAGAATTTAGTAGCAGTGCTAATTTTCCTCTCTAATAAATAAACTAATTATAAAGCAAATGTTATGTTTTCCACATGCGGCAGTGACTTTAAAATCATGAGAAAATCTTGTTTGTGGCTATTCCTAGGGGTGGAACACAGGGGGGTGGGAAGTGTTTGAGTAGAACAATCTTCTGGCCACAAATTGAGAGGTTTGGGGCTTCATAACAGCCCTGAGGGTGTGAATCACTTCACCCAGAGCCGAAATCCCAAATCTTGAGAGAAATCAAACTTGCAACTAAACACTGTGGAGACAGACTCAATCTCTTTTTCTGTGTCCCAGCGCGAGCATCGCTGTGTTCCCACATTACATCATGTCAGGAAAATGTGTATTGAGAGTGTGAACTGAGTCTGCTTCTCCCCGCATGCTCCAGCTGTTTATCTTCACCAGAGGCCTCTCTGTAAGATAAATAGCACACTATGAGGCATAAGGCCTATGCTTACAAATATACATCGTTATTTAAGAGTCTTTTTTAAAGGTAAAGTATAATGGCTTCTTGGTTAGATTTATTTTACATGTTGATTTCATAAATTCCTTTTTTTATTCTATAAACATTTCATACAGAGTGCATCACTGACTGTAGAACATGAAAAGAAAAGTAAAGTTCTGCTTGCAGGCTTACTGCCAGGCTGTGTATAACTGTCTTGACTTTATGGTCTGTATTAGTTAAGAGAAAGGAAAGGGATTTGTTGCTCCTTTGAGTCTTAAAGCGGTTGTCTACCCTTTGGGGACACTTTTACCTACAGGTAAGCCAATAATAAGGCTTACCTGTAGGTAAAATGAATATCTCCTAAACCTGTATGGTTTAGGAGTTATTGCCCCTCCAAGCATGCGCTGTGATGCCCCGGCAATGGCCTTGAGCATAGTGCCGGAGATTCCCGGAAAGACAGGCTCCCGAGTGACGTCTCGGGGCTCCGGCCAGTCACAGCGCCGGAGCCGTGTATCCAGAAGCAAGATCCGAGGGAAGATGTCCGCTCCCTCAGAGGGGACCAAGCAGCCCGGTCAGATCTTCATTTCAGGGTGAGTATTTCATAATGAGCTAGTATGGGGTGCATACTAGCTCATTATGCTATTGTCTTGCAGGTTTTTTTTTTTAACAGTGTAGACAACCGCTTTAATACCTATCTTTTCCACCCTAAACAAAAAAAAAAATAGATGCATGCAACTCTGCAAGTTGAATTTAAAACACATCACCCATATAACACATGTTTTATCTAGACAATGAGGTGTTAATTAATTGTGGTGAAATAAGAAGTTCTCTTACGGAACACTGTTTCCATGCTCAGCCTTTCCTTGACAAAGACTGGTGTTTCCTAATCAAAACGCATTGGAGGTTAATGCTGAGGGGTGATGTGATTAGCAGAGATAAGCAGGTTTTTATATTATTGTGATATTGTTGATTGCTTTCTTTTTTAGCCCTTCCCCCTTTATTTCCACCCAGAACACCCTGTAATGAGTTACCACCTAGAGCTGTAAAGGACTACAAGTTGCAGATAACATCTACTGGGTTTCCCTCTACAAGTGATTGCTCTACATGTGTGGTGAACATAAATAGTTCAAATGTATACCTGCAAAGATATGGGTTTGGGTATGTTTCTCCAAAGCTATACCTGTTTTTAAATATGAGCACTTGTGGAGCCCTTGGTTTGACAAAGGGGCGGTTCCTAATGTTCCGAAATGCGTAGCCATTCCCCCTTAGACGTGTTGATGTTATTGCTAATGTGAACCAAAGCATCCCAAGGGGAGTCGATTCTACCCTGCAGCACTGCCAGGAAGCCATTGATCCATTTGAGATGTTTGTGTTCCAGTCCAACAGCTAAGTAGCGGTTCTCGGATCTAAGTAGCAACGTCCCGGTGCAGGTCTGCAGATTCCAGTCGCTTTCCTGCCGATCTCTGCAGATTGCGGTCGCTTCACAGATGACTTCCCCCTGGAGTTTGATATGCTCTACATCTTGTTTAATGCAGTGAGTGCAATTTGTTTTTAACCATTTCCTTTATTTAGTCATGTACACTTAAATTATGGTACCCTCTTGTGTTTGTTGTTTTTTTATACATGAATTAAGAGGGGCCGCA
This sequence comes from Glandirana rugosa, assembly GCA_018402905.1. NCBI lineage: Eukaryota > Metazoa > Chordata > Amphibia > Anura > Ranidae > Glandirana > Glandirana rugosa. The sequence continues at coordinate 897,464 of BLSH010353264.1, read as the reverse complement.
ACCATTGCCCTGGAGTGAAATTTAATTATCCTCTATCTGGACTCTTATAGACTATTGTTTCAAGGGTCCATCAGCGCAGTAGCTTTATATATTCCTTTACTTGTGGATCCTTACTTGCTATTGGTATATTTTGTGTACGCATGATACAATGTTTCACAAATGGTCACGTTTGAAAGTTTAATCTATGAACAGGAACATGTGTTCTTTTTTAGGGCTCTTGTTTGTGGGCTGGCTGAGCCCGCTCAGTGTGACTGCCACCGTATTTCCTCTGCCCAGGCAGCCCAGGTGTAGCATATGGCCTATCATTGACATGAATATCTGTGCGCTGCTGTATTCTTGTATATGGTGGTGCAATCATACACTAAACACGAGTACAGCGTAAGGGTGCATGCAAAAAATTGAATTTTATTTCTTACTTTCTAAATTCAGTTTTAGTTCCTAGAATTAGGTTGTTTTCCACATGCTTTTCAAGGAAAACATATTTAAGAAAAAACATACAATAACCAAACGTACTGTATATATACTTTATACTTTAGAGACAAAATTGTATAGACACCCATCCAAACAAGGTAAGCAATAGATGTTGCAATTTTCTTTTCTGCAAGCACAGAATCCCTCCCGCGGAGCTGTTGTGTTCTTTATGGAGGTGGCTTTGTACATAGTCATAGTGGTACAATAACAGTACCCTTCATTGGAAATTACTAAGCTTAGTTAAGCCGACTAGCAATAATCACTGTATTCTCCCGGCAGAGATGGCTCCCCGCTGGCAATAATCACATGCCGAACATCCAACATGCTAGTTATACCCAAGTCGATCAATGGATCGACTTGGGTACATTCAGCCTGCCCATATAGATGGTTAGAATCTCGGGTGGTCCCTGATGAACCAGCCGACATTCAAACTATCTAACTAAGCTCAGTTGTTTCCAGTAAAGGGTACTGTTATTGTTCTAGCATCCTGACCTCAAACATATTGACACTCTTAAGATGAATTGGAGCGCTGGCTGTAAGCCAGGTCTAGTAGTCCAAAATCAGTACCTGATCTCATGAATGCTCTTTTGGCATTAATTCCCCCATGCACTTTCCCAAAAATTATGGAAATCCTTTCAATGAGAGCGGTGACTATTATAGACGCAAAGGGATGGCAGTGGATTGTGGGCAACTCTGTTTTAAGGACCATGGCCATGCAATAGTCCAAAAAGGTATGCAGGTGAAAAGATCAGGTGTCCACAAAGGTCATATGGTACATATAGTATATCTGCTGTATATATAGAGTATATTTTTTATTCAATCATTATTTAGCTTCAGTATTTCAGCACTTAAATGGAGCTGTCTTGCCAATGGGATTTCCAAAGGATAAAAGACTCCACCACTTGTTTCAACTTTTTAGTAAGAGCCTCATTTTCAGCTTAGGCAGAGTGATCTTTAAACATAAAATCAGAGCAGTTAGATGGGTAGAGCTGATATTAGAGTGGCTGTTGGTGACAAAGTTACAATTCATGATAATATAGTGATTTAGTGATGTGAGCTGTTATCTTTCTCTAAACACATAACTTACTTTTTCCTTGTATCACTGATTTCATGATTTGTAGTATTTCTACCAGTTACAGTATATGTGATCTGAGGGTCTGATACTGGTAATGCTTATACAGCCATCTTACAAATATTAAAGTAGAACTATGGTCAAATTGAAGAAATCAATATGTTATACACCTATATAGTCAGTTAAACATCTCACTGATTGTTTTTCAAAAAGCAGTAAGGATGTTGTTATATCTGCCTTGTTCCCTGCTCTCATGTGCACTTCCTTTAATGAGGTGACAACTTTACTTCAGGTTTTCTAATTGCCTGTGTTGAACACCTGTTGTCCCCATTTGCGTTTATCTCTCTGCAGAAACGTCCTGACATCACTGGGGGAGGTCCTCTTGTAGCACAGGGAAATATTAGGCATTTCATTCTACACAGAAATCCCAATTAGGCTCCACCCACGATTGCCCCGCCCACTCCCACCTATGTCCTGCCTTTGCCCACCCACTGCTCTAGCTCCTAGCTAGGCTTCTGTTCTGCCAGTTTACAAATTACCAGAGGAGATCAGGCAGGGAGAAGCACACAGATTAATAGACTGACCTGTGTGCAAAGTAACCTGTACTGACTTGTGCTGTTTTACATAGCACACACCCAGCTATTGATTGGCAGATGGGTGTGTGTTATGTAAAATAGACTGAGCATGATAGAAGGCAGGAGGACTGAGGGATATAGTAGCTAGTTCCCTGAAAGGAAATGACATCTGAGCTCTGCAGAACTCCTCCCATTATTACTAGTAGTGTACAGCAAAGGACAACTGGTGGAGGGGATGACAGATCACAATTGCAGCTATATGGTAGGAAAATGATCATTTCAGTCATTATGTTTATTATCATCTGTAACTTTCAGGTATTTATATGAGGATTTACTAAATATGTATATTGCCTTTATTTGTACTTTATTATGATTTCAAGCATATTCTGTGATAGAAAAAAAAAATACTTTGGCTGCTGTTTTTTTTGCTTTTAATTGTGTAAGCCAAATGTGGCTGTACGTAAAGCATATGATTACCCAATAGTTAATGTTATACAGGATTTATACAGCACCACCAGTTTTCCCAGCACTTAAAAAAAAGGGAGACAATATAGTTATAATACAATTCAAGACAAAAGGGTTAGGAGGGCCCTGCTCATGAGAATTTACAATCTAAAAGGGAGGGGCCGCTGATACAAAAAGTGATAACTGTTTGACGATATAACGTAGGCTTCCTTGAAGAGATGAGTTTTAAAGCGGTATTAAACCTAAAACCAAAAATGTGATATGTTGCAGCTTACTAATCCCAGGAAAAAAAAATCTAAGAAAGTTTGCTCCTTTTTCTAACCATTAGTGGGTCAAATTGACGTTCGTACATTCGTAGAAGCTGCCAGCTTGGGACTGCAGTGGTGGTGGCTGGGAAATGGAGGTGGGGTGGTCTGAATGGTCCTTTCCAGCTTGCGGGTAAAATTCACCATGGAAGTGTCATTAGATGCTGGTGGGAGGGACAGGGCTCTGCATTGAGTCACTGGCTGGGAGAGTCGCTGTCTTTCCATTTGTGTGGTCCTGGGATGGTAATATGGTGTCTGGCCATGAGGGAGTGCTAAACCACATTCTAACGGGTTGGGGATGAAACTGGGTGCCAAGCTGTGGATGGCTTTATTGTCAATATTTGGAATTTCATATACTAAGTGATCAGATGCCAGTGGAGGGATTGACATAAAAGGTGCAGACACTAAGCGATAGCCTGCTTAGAGTTAGGCCAGTGAGGTGGAGTTGTAATAGTAAAGGCAAGAAATAACAAGTGAGTGAATTAGTAGCTTTGTGGTTAAGAAGGGATGTATTTTATAAATGTTACAAAGGTAAAAATGCAAGATTTGGACCCCATTTTCTATTCCAATTTTAGGGTGATTTTGTAAAGCAGAACAAAGAACAAAAATGATGCAAATGCTGATTGCAGTCTTCAAAATTACTTTACTTTTGACTTTTTTAAAGAGACTCACTTTGTCTATTAAGGGTAAAGTGACAAAGTCCCTTTAGAGCTCACCCACCAACCCACCAGACCCAACCCACTTATACTCACCTTCCCCACACTCTTTTGTTGCTCCATTCCTCCATTGGAGCGGCTGCAAATTATCCTGGTGCTTGGGTGCATGATTTAGTGCTTGGGCCTAGCAGCCAATCAGTGGTGTAGGAAGTTGTGTTAGGTGGACCTGTACTCTAACAAATATTTTTTTCTGGGCTCACGGATATAAGTGACCCCAAGAACCGATCATAGATTTAACTCATATTGTTATGATAATGCAGCATTTACTTTTGTAAAGGCTCACTTTTTTTTTTTTTTAAATAACAAACATGTTATACTTGCCTCCTCTGTTTAGTCCGTTTTGCACAGAGCAGCCTGGATCCTCCTCTTCTCGGGTCCCTCTTCGTCTCTCCTGGCCCTTCCCTCCTTCAAGTGCCCCCTCAGCCAGCAGCTCTCTATGGGGGCACCCAAGCCGAGTCAGGGCTCCATGTATCCATTCAGACACGGAACCCCAACCTGGCCCCGTCTCCTCTCTCCCCTGATTGGCTGACAGAGTTTGATTGACAGCCGTGGGAGCCAATCTGTGTCTCAGCCAATCAGGAGGAGTGTACTGGGCGGCTGAGGGGATCGTGGACATCGCTGCACAGAGAAGGGACTCAGGTAAGTGATTAGGGGGTGCTGGGGAGGCTGCTACACACAGAAGGTGTTTTATCTTAATGCATAAAATGCATTAAGATAAAAAAAACCTTCTGCCTTTACAACCTTTATTTTTTCTCTCTTTCTTTTATAGTATCTGTGGTCTAATGTCTAGTAAGGTAGCTAAAAAAACAGAATATACCTATTTTTTCAATGGCTGAACTGGACTGTCAAAGGCTTTTGTGTGAGACAAGTGGGTGCTGGTTAAAATATTTTACGAGTGCTATTTAAACCAAGCTATTTTGTTATCTTGACTCAAGTCAAATATAATAAAAGAAAAAGTTGCCATATAGAATAAAGTATTTCTTGTAAATGAATAGGATCTGGTTTCCGGTAGTTGGAATGAACTTGCAGGCACTTGCTTCGGCTGAGGCTTGCAGTACTTTGGCACAATGCTGCCAGGAGTGTAGTGATATTACAACAAATTATAATATACTGTATGTGTTCTAACAGTTCACTCATCTATCTTAAGGACAGCAGGCTATGGCTTGGATGTCTGTAGCATTTAAAGGTATACCCCTATTAAAACAGAAAATCAAACATTGCATACATGGCCACAGCTCACCTATGCAGCGCTTCTGTTTTCCATCCAAGCAATTATATGGTGCACAAAACTAGCCAACTGTAAATCTCTCCTTTTAATGTAGTTGTAAGAGGGCTTGTGATTGGCTGTGTGTTGGCACCAAACCATGCAAGTCCCTGCCAAACTTCTTCTTGGATAGGAAAGCTACCAATCTGCATGTAGGTGAAACCTTTCGTCATATTGTGTCAAGCTCCTGACAGTAGGCCTATTTGTGACATCCCTGGCTGTATGCCTTAAAAGAGAAGTGCAGAGTTTTAAAAAAACAGCCAAACTCTCCTATATAGATGCAACATCCATCTGATGCTGCACCTGTCCCCTGCTGCTTCTAAGACCGAGAACTGAGCAATCAAAGACTGCTGATCTCTCAGTTCTCAGTCTTTATTGAGCATACAGTTACCGGCTCTCTGCTCTGCCCCTCCACTCCAGTGAGCACTTGGTTGTGCAGGGGGCAGGAGCAGCTGGCTCAGGCTCTCAGCAGCATGCTTAAAGGCTGAGCCAGCTGCCGGTCACTAATCTGGGTGGATCCTGACATTAAAGTCGGGATCACTCCAGAGCCTGACTGGCTCTGTGATGTCAGCTGACAGCGAAGTTTAGCCTGCTGTCGGCTGAATACGGGTCACAGGAGTGCAGAAGGAAGTGCACTCTTGTTACTCACAGGAGAAGTAGGGCCAAAAGAGCTTTGGCACTACTTCTCATTTAATAATTCTGAATAAAAAAAATATATTTTCTGCAATTAACTGTAACTTTTCAAAGATGGATGTGACTCCTGACATCACATTGGGGTTGATTTACTAAAAGTGGAGAACTTAGAATGTAGTGCAGCTTCTAAATTCAACTTGTTCAATTAAGCTTTGGCAATAAAACCTGGAAGCTGATTGGTTTCTATGCGGAGTCCCACCAGACATTCTGTAGCTTTCATTTAGACGCAGAACACCAGCACATAATTTGTAAGCCATCTTCCCTTATCACTTCCTCTCCTTGGGAGCACCACAGAGTTGGTACCACTTCTCCCATGTATAATACATCTGCCAATTTCAGCTCCATCACCAAATCAAAACAAGGTGCCCTCTTTAGTATACAAACAGAACAACATATTACAGCACACACATACAAAAATTACATTTAAATCCTGCAAGGCAATTTAAAAGCATCTGAACATATTAACCACTTAACCACCCGGCGAATTCCAGCACTCCTCTCCTATAAAACATAATTTTATTGCTAGAAAATTACTCAGAACCCCCAAACATTATATATATATATTTTTTTTAGTAGAGACCCTGGGGAATAAAATGGTGGTCATTACAATTTTTTTGTCACATGGTATTTGTGCAGCATTTTTTCAAACACAATTTTTTGGAAAAAAAAACACTTTCATGAGCAATAATAATAATAAAAAAACAGTAAAACAAGCCCATTTTTTTTGTATAATGTGACAGATAATGATATGCTGAGTAAATATATACCTCACATGTCACACTTCAAAATTGCGCACACTTGTGTTATGGCGCCAAACTTCAGTACTTAAAAATCTCTATAGGTGACATTTTAAAATTGTTTACAGGTTACCAGTTTAGAGTTACAGAGGAAGTCTAGGGCAAGAATTATTGCTCTCACTCAAATGTTCACGGTGATACCTCACATGTGTGGTTTGAACGTTGTTTACATATGCGGGCGCTACCTACGTATTTGTTCGCTTCTGCGTGCGAGCACGCAGGGACAGGGGTGCTTTAATTCTTTTTTTTTTTTTTATTGTTTATTTTTTTTTAAAATTTTATTTTTACACTTTCCCTTTCAGGCTGGGTTCACACTATCCGACAAAAAAACGGCCCTACTTTGATCCTACACTGCTGTGCGATTTACGGTCCTACATGGGGTCAAAGTCGGACCGTTTGTCTGTGAACAGGGATCCGACTTTGATCCCGACAATGCCAGGCACTTTGTGCTTTGGGATCTTGAAGGGGAACTCCACGCCATATTTTTAAAGAAAAAACTGGCGTGGGGTCCCCCTCCAGGAGCATACCAGGCCCTTTGGTCTGGTACGGATTTTAAGGGGAACCCCATGCTGAAAAACAGCGTGGGGTCCCCCCCAAAATCCATACCAGACCCTTATCCGAGCACGCAACCCGGCAGGCCAGGAAAGGGGGTGGGGACGAGCGAGCGGCCCCCTCCCTCCTGGACCATACCAGGCCGCGTGCCCTCAACATGGGGAGTATGGGTGCTTTGGGGCAGGGGGGGCTCTGCGCCCCCCACCCCAAAGCACCTTGTCCCCATGTTGATGAGGACAAGGGCCTCTTCCCGACAACCCTGGCCGGTGGTTGTCGGGGTCTACGGGCGGGGACTCATCGGAATCTGGAAGCCCCCTTTAACAAGGGGGCCCCCAGATGCCGGCCCCCCACCCTATGTAAATGAGTATGGGG
>BLSH010353264.1:867456-889423 GCA_018402905.1 Glandirana rugosa | reverse complement strand
CTAGCCGTTTTACCTCTTCCTTAGGTGGTGGCCACTTTCAACGGTATCTCTAAAAGTTCCCTGTATACCAGGGGCCGTTAGAGATACTGAAAGCCTCCGGGCCCGCGTTGTAATACTGCAAGCCCGACCTCCTTCGTTTGTTATGGCCCATGAGCCGTCCTTTCGAACTCTAATTGAAAAAAATAGAGTCGGAAAGGACGGACCTCCTCTCTACACCCCAGAATATCTGGGGTGTAGAGAGGTATTTCTCCTGGACAGTGTGTGATAAGGATATTGTTCCCTACAAATGTAAGGAACATTATCCTTGTTTTCACTAGTTAAAAAAATAAAATCCGACCCAAGTGTGATCAGGCTAAGAGCCTGGCTGTACTTCTCGTGTTCAACGTAATGCAGTGTTTTTGTTACTAAGGGATACTCTCGGCAGAATTGACCAGGCTGTACACAAAGTCGGACCAGTTAAGACGGCTCTCATAGGGAATCATTGTTTTTGTGACGTAATGCAACTTGTGCTCTTCATGTCGGTCCGAGAATCGGACTAGTGTGAACCCAGCCTAAAATAAAAAAATTGATCACTTTTGTTCCTATTACAAGGAATGTAAACATCCCTTGTTATAGGAATAGTGTGTGACAGGTCCTCTTTATGGAGAGATGTGGGGTCTATAAGACCCCACATCTCTCCTCCAGGCAGGAAAGGCTGAGATAAAAAAAGTTAATCTCAAGCTTTCCTGCCGAGTACCCGGTATTGTTTGCTTCCTCCAGCCCGAACGTCATAATGTTGCGCCCGGGCCTCCGAAAGTCATAGAGATTGCCGGGGACCATATGTCCCTTGAAAATCTCTATGGCAACTTTCACCGGTGGTGGATTCCTTCTCCATTTTGCCGATCCTACGCAGAAACACCAGAGGGCGGCGGGAGGGGGGGTGTCCCCTCCCGCTGCCTGTAAAAACGATCAAGCGGCTGAACAGCCTCTCTGATTGTTCTTAAGGTGAAGGGAATCACCGGCTGAAAAAAATTATATTTGAATGATGCCTGTAACTGCAGGCATCATTCAGATATCACCAGTGAAAGCCCAGAATGTCATATGACAACCTATAGTCGGCAAGGGGTTTTAAAGCAAATAAGCAAAAATATGGGGATTTGGTCACACCATATGGCCATATAGTGCTTAAGCCCACTACTGTGCACCCCATTTTCAGTGGGTCCTACACTATTCATAGAATGAAAGATCCTGCGTCTCAACCATGGGAGAAATACATTCCTCTTTATGGGAGAACTGAAAGGACTCCTCCTAGAACTCAGTTGGACACTGATTAGAGGTAATGGTGGGGGAGGAGGGGGTGCGCCAGCCCAAGGGATCTGGTCAGCACCCATATATCAGACAAACAAATTAGTATTCAAGTCTTTCTTAATGTCCCCCTCCATAGCTCTGCCACACTCCCAGGGCTTTTTTTCAGGGGGAACGCGGGGGAACGCAGTTCCGGCACCTCCACCACTGAATGTATTTTATGGTAAGGAGTGCTGGAGTGTGCTGAAGGTTCTAGTGATGCAGCCTGCTGAGGGATCTATTGTTGCTGGTAAAGATCTATTTTTGTGTGGGGGTCTATTGTTGCTGACAGGGGATCTTATGTTTCTAAGGGGGTCAGTTGTTGTTGGGAGGGATCTACCATTGAGGGAAAGGTCTATCACTGATGGCTGCTGCAGGGTCTATTGATGCTGGCTGCTGGGAGATCTGTTGTTGCTGCTCGGGGTCTATTGTTACTGGGGTGGTACTTTGTTTTTGGGGGATCTATTGTTACTAGGGGCCATTGTTGCTGGGGTGGGGTGTATCAAATTCCATGCAAATTACTTAGTAGGACAAAATGATACTTGGTTCTGTATTCTCTAAAAGGGGCATTACAGGGAGGTGGGTAGGGGGTGGAACCAAGGGACAGTGCTCAGAGGTGGGTGGAGGATGGAGCTAAGGGTTGGTGCTCAGAGGTGGGTAGGGGGTGGAGACAAAGGATGACTCAGAAGGGAAGAGTTCCTGGAGTTCCTGCACCTATTCCCTGAGAAAAAAAGCCCTGGACACGCCCATTCCCAGGTTTATTGGTACTCACTTCAGAGGATTATGTTGTAGCCATGTGCTGCCTTGAGAGCAGCTTGTAGTAGTGATTCACCTGATAGCTGACCTCAATCACACCATATATCAAACATCCGGAGAAACTGACCAGACCGACTCTTGTTTTTGTTGTTTTATTTGGGAGAAATAACTTGGATGGGGATAAGTTGTAACTGTGGGATTCCCAAAGAATTATGGTACAAGGATTCCATATACAGTCCTGTATATGTGCACTTCACTGCAGACTCTCCCTCTGTAGACGATTGCTCCTCTCAACTCTCCAGCACTTCACTTGCTGACCCTTTCTCCTACCGTCCTCTCACTACACAGAACTCACAGCTTTACACTTCTTTGCTTCTCTCTAGCTCAGAACTTAATTTTCAGCCTGAATGGAAATTTATCAGGCTTCTCTATACCTTTCTCTTCACCATGGTTAGCACATAGTGAGGCCTACCCTGTTTCAGCAGGACCTCAGGAACATCCATTACAGGCCAGGGATCACAGGCCCCTGAATGTGCAGCAAAATACTTTAGTGCTAACCGGGCCTTTCTCTAAAGGGCCTATCGACCTGCCCTCTGGTAGTAACTCTCCTTTCTCTTGCCTGGCTCCCAAGGCTCCCACAGACTGTCCACCATTCTTCTCCCAGCCTGCTCTAGCACTTTCTCTGCCAGTACCAGGGACCATCACTCACCGCACCAGTGGATACTTTAAAGTCTCTCTCCTCCTGTAGCACCTCTGCTGTTCTCCTGTTCCTCCTGTGCCACTCCAGAAATCACTCTCCTTGCTTGAGGCCTGCTCCTTGCCAGTCCTGCTTGGGGATTGGTCAAGTCTCCTCATAATACTCCAGATGGCTCCACCCACCTCCCAGCTCTCTGACCAGAAAACCTTCTCCAGGTTTCTAGAAAGAAGTGGGAGGTCCTGGTAACCTCATCTGTTAAGTCTACCCAATCCTCCCTGAGCCACTCCTCCCAGCCCAGATCAAAATATTCAGGCCTGCACCTTACAGTCAGGCCTGAGTAAATTTACCTCTCCTAGCCAAAACCCTGCTAGAAAACGCACCTATTCTATGGGGGCTCTACAATGGCCTGGCCAGAAAGGCCTTTTGCATCCCGCTCATGGCCTACAGCAACCGTCAAAGAGTCAGGTCGACTACAGCTGATCCTTCTGGGCATTGAACAACCTCATCCAGGGTTGCAGCCCTGTTAAGAGCTGTAATTTCTTAACCCTGTCTCCTATGGTGCACATCAGAGAGGAGGAACAGCACCGAAATACATGACGAGTTGCTACATTTAGACACGTTTTCTATAGGTGCTGTTTAAAATCGTAAAATTAGGCAGGGTGGTGGATGCAAGTGTTTAGCACTTTGGCTTTGGGAGTCCTGGGCCCAATTCCCACTAAGGGCACTTTCTTCAAGGAGTCCATAGGTTCTATCTGCTAAACCAATCCAACCTACTTTTGGGTTAATTGGCTCCTATTAAAAAAATGTTTAACTATTATTTTGTTGTTCAAATTTTGTGAAAAACAAGTAAGCAAGTTATGAATGGGCTTTTTTTAAGAATCATTATCTCCTCTCCTAGTACAGTGTTACTAGTGTACTGGTATTCAGTTGTAGTCTCTACCTGTTTGGAAAGAAATGTTGGGTTGCAACCGCTGCCATTGAGGCTGACCGCAGAACTGATAACCTACACACTTTTTTAAGGCTTCTGGAAGAGGGTTAAACCTCCAGCACCATTGCAGTATGACAGTGTTTTGATTGCCTGTGATCAACACTGAGTTCAGGGAGGATACACTGTAGGATGGTTGTAAAGCCTGATGCCTCTGCTCTATGGTGGAGAGAATACAAGTACCGTACATAATAAAAAATCAAAGAATCTCAGAGAGGTAAGAAATGCTATTTAACAATTCAAGAGTAAAAATGTAGAGGAATACTGATGAAAATTAGTAACTTGCTCTTTATAAAGCTCATTTGAAAGTGTGTACTAAATTTGAATAGTCCAGGGAATACTGTATATAACAATATTAATAATAGTAATATTCTAATAAGTTAAAACATGTTCAAAATATACAGTATATATATATATATATATATATATATATATGCACTTGTCAGGAGTATAACAGGATACAAATGAATGGTATGAGCCATGCTAATAGTGATAATATTAAGAATCAGGAGACATCTGGATGGGTTCTTCTATAGTCTACACCATTTTCACAGTTGCAGCTAGTCGACCCTTCCATTAACCCAGAGGTATAAGTAACATGGAGAAGTGAGATGAGCAGTGTGATGCTGCGATGGGAACCAAGTTAATGCCTTATACTCAAATACAAGATGGATAGCTGCGCCTTCTGCTAATGGTTGCAAGCTGTAGGACACTCATAGACTGTACAGTGCAAAGCTAACATACAGCTTTGAGCTCAGTGATGGATGGCAGTTTAATAGGTCGCCAATCTTTGTAGCTACCATCTGCCACACTTAGCAAGGAGCAAAGGAGACATAACCCAGGAATGCAGGGAAGGCTGCCCTGCTGCCTGTAAAACCATGGGACAGCCTTGAGGCTCTGTCTGTACCAGAAATATGACCCTTGGCTTGGAGGAGGATAAGGAAGACATACAGACAATTCAAGAATCACTTACTGCCATCAGCTTTCATTATCATTACCATATAAAGTGTAATATAGACATATAGGGAAAGGCGGTTATGTTTTTTGCAAAATACCAATATTTTTATTGTATACATTTTTTTTTTAAATGCAGCGGAACCTTGGTTCACGAGTAACACGGTTAACAAGCGTTTTTTTAAAATAAATTCTGACTCGGTTTGCGAGTGCTGTCTCGCAAAACGAGCAGAATTAAGCCCCTGTGCATGCAATACCGCATTTGGCCAGATGTGCAGGGGCGCCGGTGAGCCTCTGAGACCCTGGGAAGCATTCGGAAATACTCAGAAATACAGAAAGTGCAAACACTTCCCGAGCATTTCCTATTGTTTCTGAGGGTCTCCGAGGCTCGCCAGCGCCACCACACCTTTGGCCACATACGGTATTGCATACACCAGGCGCCCCCAGACCTCTGGCCACATACAGTACTGCATAGACAAGCAGTGCTGTGGAATGAATTATCTGAGTTTCCAGTATTTCCTATGAGGAAACATGCTTTGATATACGAGTGATTTGGATTACAAGCTTCTGGAACGTATTATGCTCGTAATCCAAGGTTCCACTGTAATAGTCATGATATATACTGTATTTGTTATTCTGCACTCCTTGCCTTGTACATGATATATGATGTATATGATGAGGAACACTTGTAATCTAATTAGAGAGGCAAAATATTGTTTTACAATTATGTACTCATAATCAATGGTTTTACTTTTCTATCAAGAACAGCTAAATGAAAGTACCTAACAACTTGGTACTTGTTGTGCCTCATCATTGCCACTGCATTAGAAATTTATGTTGCAAACTCCACTGGAAGTGGATTTTTCAGTGATATAAACAAAGAGTGCACTGGATGGGCCAAACATCATCTTTAAATTGGTTGTAAAGGTATAAGTTTTTTTCTTTTACTCTACTGCATTCTATGTATGCATTTTCCCCCACAGCCCCCCCCCCCCAAATACATACCTGAGCCCAATCTCAATCCAGAGATCCTCGCTCCTGATTGGCTCAGATACAGCAGCAGAAAACGTTGGCTCCCGCTGCTGAGTCAGAGCCAGTGGAGAGGGATGAGGAAGTGGGGCTAAGTCCCGCTCTGCATGTCTTATGGATACTCAGAATTGGGTTGGGGAGCAACCATGCACGAGTGTCCCCATAGCAATTGGCTTGCTATGGGGGCACTCGGCGGGAGGGTGAAGCCAGGAGCACCAGTGGGGGACCCGAGAAGAGGAGGATTTGTGCTGCTCTGTGCAAAACCATTGCACAGAGCAATTAAGTATAACAAGTTTGTTATTTTAAAACCAAAAAAAAATTGAGCCTTTAGTATTACTTTAATTTTTTTAAAAAAGCAACTCTTTGCACTTACAAATGTAGAAGCAGTGCAATGCCCAAGCAGCCAGTGCAGCGGTTCCTGGACATATCAGAGTGATGCTCTTTGCGCTTTGCCCTCACTGACCAATCAAAATAGCCTTGATTCATCCTGGATTCACTGTAGAAAGATGGAAGAAAGGAGTGGGGGTTTTGAAATCCCTGCACTGCTGCACCGACTGCATCGGCACTGACAACTCTTCACCCACAGAGGTAAGTACAGCAGGGATTGGGGGGAGGGTTTATGCTTTTAGTTCACCGTTTCATTTTTTCTAAAAAAGGTGAAATTACATTTTAAATGCTTTTTTTTTTTTTTTTAGAGGTATAAGAATAAGAACAGACCATTATGCCTTGCTCCCCCAGAAACTGGTGCTTTGCTCTGCCTCCTGATGCTCGGGGGCCCTCATCAGAGTCTTCACATTCAATGATCGCTGGTTCTGCATTGTACATGATGGTGACAACCAGTCCAAAAGCATAGAAGAGCAGCTTTGGGGGACAAAGAAGAGGAAGCCCGTGGGTGCAGGGAATAAGGCAAGTATTTTACCTTATGTATATCTCCCTAAACACAAAAAGCATTTAATCCTCGCAGTGTGGAGGGGGCCCCAACACCAGGGTAACTATCTCTCCAGTTGGAGTTCAGATTTAATTCAATTGCAGATGGGTATCCTAGCTAACTGTCTGGAGGGAAGAGAGAGAGAAAAGGAAATTGTGGCCTAAAATAACAATCCTACTTCCAACCAATGTGTTTCCTGTATGTATAGATTTATTATCATCTATTAAAAACAAGTATAGAATTGTACATTTTCCATAAATTGAATTTATGGCAAGAAAACATCAGCCAAGAGAAGGTATGAACTTCCTAGCTGATATTGCTTTGGTAGCTGTGGAAATCTGAAAGTGTAATTAACAGAAGATGCCCCAGTAAATCCCATCTGTGCAAAGGGCGACAGTGCCACAATACCCCCCCTTCCTCCCTACTCCAAGCTGAGACAGAGAGGATATAATGGGAACTCCAGACCAAGAGATCGGATTCCCCAAGCTGTTCTCTGTAACCTTCCTTGTATTCACACACTTACAGGAATTCCTTTTGATGATGTTATGAATTAGTTCTGCTCGGTGGAGATCACAGTGTTTCCTTTTAACCTGCAAAAGATTTTTTTTCCCATTCTCCATACTAAACGGAGCAAGAATGCCTGATACAATAGAATGCATGCATTCTTCTATATAAAGAGAGAGTCCGTTTGTATAGTCCCATTGCAGGAGAAAGAGAAAGTATTGTGTATTTGAGTGAGCACATATTTTGAGTTATTTTTGCACCGTATACCTTTTGCCTTAAAGATGAACTCCACATACCATAAAAAAGTATTATTACTATACAGGATTTATATAGCGTCAACAGTTTGCGCAGCGCTTTACAACATGAGGGCAGAAAGTACAGTTACAATACAATTCAATACAGGAGGAATAAGAGGGCCCTGCTCGTTAGAGCTTACAATCTCAAATGATTTGCCCAGTAATATTAAAAAAAAAAAAAAAAAATCAGCTTTTGCTGCAATACTCAACTTCAATTCAGAGCTGACCCCCTCCCTCCGGAGTAATTTCTTTCTATCACTGGATATCCTTAGTCTTCTGTTTTGAATGACAGACAGCATTATTCAGCCCACTGTATGGGCCCACTTTCTGTTGAGGTGTCCTCATGAAGCCTGGGCTCAGAGTGTTACAGCGCTGAACAGTGCCCATGTCATTTCACAGGTGCTGTTCAGTGCAGCAGTAAAGCCCATCCACCACCACTACCAGAGGAGCAAAAAAAAGGACCCTTGATATCATTTGTCCAGCCAGGAAATATTTGGAAAAAAGGTCTTTTGAGCCCAGGCTGTTATGGACCCACCTTCTGTTTAAGTGTCATCATGAAATCTGGGTTCGAAATATTAGGGCTCATTTACACTTGCTTTGATTTTAACAAACATTAAAGTGCCTACAGCTTCATCATATATTTTTGATGTGTTTTTGATTCTTCTGTGTGTTTTTGAAGCTTTATGAAGCTTGGCAAAATCCCCACGTGTGTTAAATTTCTATTTGTTTTAAACAAACCCCAGGTCAGTATTACCCCCCCCCCCCAACACACTAATACCCCAGCTCATTAGTATCCCAGCTCAGCAGATCCCCAGCTTATTATTACCCTTGTTCAGCAGATCCCTGGCCCAGTAGTAACCCCAGCTCTTCTGATGCTCCACTCAGTAGTAACCTCCAGCTGTACTGTTCCCCTGCTCAGTAGTAACCTCCAGGTCTGCTGATCCTACACTCATTAGTGACCCCAACTCTGCTGATCCCTCACTCAGTAGTAAGCCCCAGCTCTGCTGATCCCCCAATCAGTAGTAACCCCAAGCTCTGCTGATTCTCTGGTTTGCTGCTCTGCTCACCTCCAACTATATCGCTCCCATGCTACACACCAAGTGTGACTTCTGCTTGTTTCTCCTGCCCTGATTCTCCACCACTCAACCCTTTCTCTCTCCAGTCTCTGCTCACCTCTTGCTGTATTGCTCCTATGCTGCTCACCACTTGTGGCATATGCTAGTTTCTCCTGCTCTGGCCCCCCAATTCTGCTGATCCTCCATCGCTCAGTCCTATCTCTCTGGTTCCCGCTCACCTTCTGCTATAGCGTACCATGTTGCACACCATGTGTGCCGTCTGCTAATTGCTCCGGTCCGATCTGGACCACATTTACATTCCTGCTGCTCCACACTATGATGTGACTTCCACAGGTGTGACGTCTGCACCAGACACTCCCAGAATATATACACATGAACCGGTAGTGACCTCTGATGATGTCTTTCTGGTTCGCTTGTTGGTTTCCCAGTGCATCCTTGCCTATCTCATACCTCTAATACCTTCAAAATAAAGCAAAGCTAACTCTGAATACATGTCCCTCAAGAAAGCAACACGGGGTATAAGTTTTGAAGCAAGGCAAAGCAAAGCAAACACAACAGTGTAAACAGGACTGCAAGGAAATTATTTTATTTAGTGACAGGTGCTTTAAATGGCATTCAGAGTGTTTTAATAAAGTGTGTCAAATGCCACTTTGTGAATGGCACTCACATGTCTTTACATAAGTGTCACTTAGTGCCGCAGAAAAGACCACTGCCACTGAAGAAGAAGGACCCTTGACAATATTGGACTGGCCAGAGGACCCTTGCAAAAAGGTCTTCTGAGCCCAGGCAGTTATGGACTCTCCTTGTGTTGTAGTATGTTCATAAAACCTAGGATCATAGGAGTATTACTGCACTAAATTACATCATATGTCATTACATAAGTGCAGCAGTAAAGCCCATCCACCACTACTACCAGAGGAGAAAAAAGGACCCTTGACAACATTTACAGGGCTCATTTATACTTGCTTTGATTTTAACAAACATTACCGCGCCTACAGCTTCAACATAAATTTTTGATGTGTTTTTGATTCTTCTATGATGCTTTTTTGAAGCTTTATGAAGCTTGGCAAATACACCATGTGTGTTGATTTTCTATCTGTTTTAAAGGGACTCAGTAGAACCCCAGATCCGTTATACTCCCAGATCATTAGTATCCCAGCTCAGCATATCCCTAGCTTATTATTACCTTTGTTAAACAGATCCCTGGCCAGTAGTACCCCCAAGTCTTCTGATGCTCCACTCAGTAGTACCACCAGCTGTACTGTTCTCCTGTCATTACATATGTGTCATTCAATGCGTCATTGAAGACCCCCACTCCTGCCGCCAGAGGAGAAGAAATAGAAGGACCCTTAAACTCATCGGACTGGCTGGAGGATCCTTGGAAAAAGGTCTTCTGATTTCAAGTAGTTATGGACTCACCTTCTGTTGTAGTGTCTTCATGAAACTTGAGATCAGAGTATTACCGCACTGAATGGCGCTAACATGTCATTACATAAGCTCCATTCATTGCAACACTAAAGACCATCCATCCCTGCCACCAGAGGAGAAGAAGTATCCTTGGCACCACAGGACTAGACAGAAGACCCCTTTCTTTAAATAGACTTCTGCTCTAAAAGCTAAGCTACTGCTTCTGCTTCGATTTTGAATATACATAAAAATCTGTGAATATGGGGCCACCATCTGTGATTCCCATAGAGCAAAGCACTTCTTACTGAAAATAAAACAGTGAAGGAGAGGATTCGCAATCTCCAGATATAGTTAAGCATAAAGGGCATGAATAAAAGTGGAACTTTTAGCAGAATTAGCTTCATGTCAAAAACTAAGACCTTTCTGCTATGTTCCTAAGAGGAACCACTTACCGTATGCCCATTTTGTTATCAAAGACTCTAAGTTAAGCTTTTCTCTTTTTTGGCTAGTTGTTTTCACCTTCAAGTTGTGACTATACCAATTACCAAGCAAGCAGTCCAATGTATGACTATATACATTATACACTACTAAAATGTGAGCTACTGGTGGTATGAACATTTGTAATAATAAGGATTCCGCCATGGGAGAGACGTTTGCGGTTAACCCTTGTCAAGTGAACATGTGATTTTTAGATGTGTGTCCTACACAGCAAAATAAGTAAAGATAAATTCTGTTTCAACTCCATTCCATTTATACAACGCATTTATAATTTAGAGACCCCTAGACTGTCCTTGATGTAAAGCAGCAGGTGCAGGGGTCATTGGTGAAGCTATGTTATCAGTTACTGCGTTAGGTTATGTACTTTTTATCCTATTAAAAAGGCTTTGCAAGCCAGTGTCCAGGGACAGATGTTAGGTAGGATACTAATGAATAGGGACCATTGTCCCCAACCACACCCCCTCCCCCCACTGCAGTATATCCCTTGAGAGATAAAAGCCTGAAGTGAAACCCCAGGACTGGTTTCTGATTAACCAGCACTGTTGTGTGGGATGGAAAAAACATTACAAGGGTAATTTGCTCTATGATTGCTAAAAGAAGGATTAAAGGCAGCACAATAATTTTAATTGTTGTAGCTGCATCAGTACATATTGATGTCATGAAGTTTATCTTAAAGTGAATGTATAGTCTTATTAATTATTTTATAAATGTACGTATAAAAATAGATCAAGTGATGTAAATGTAATGCTACCCTTACAGGAGCCGCTTGGTACATTTGGTTCTCTGCTCTACTGCTTCAACTCTATGAACAAACTCTGCCCCTTTAATGCACCTGGTTAAGCAAATGATTACTACAATTCTATTGGGAGCACAAATATAAATGTTCTGCACACAACTATGTATCCGTACAGAAAACATACACCAGACTGGTTAGTGGTAAAGGAACTCAATATATTTCTAGCGCTCTCCTGGTTTAGAGCTAACTTTGTTTAGCTCCCCTGTATTCAGTAGAGCAGGAGTTGATTATTTAGGACTGCTCAGATTTTCCCAGGCTGCTGCTCTGCTTCTTCACCCTGTCTTCTAGAGGATTCTATAAATTTAGTTGCAGAAAAAGCAGAGCAGGCAGCCTCAATATTTATGGGACCTTAGCCAATCCCTGAGAAGGTGTGCTTAGAAGGTCAAGAGAGCACCCATAAATAGTCTTTGGCCTGGGCAGCGTGTGCAGTATTTCTGAGTCCAGTCCTGCAGGTGGAGATCCCTTAGACCCCCTTAATAAAGTCTTGATAAAGACACTTAGGTCCCAGCTAGTCTTGGTTGGGGGGCCTATTTGCAGACCCATTGACCAGGGATCAAGCTGGGTCAGGAGGAAGCTTACTGGAGAGAGCCAGGAGGAAGTTGGTGGGAAAGAGTCCAACTGTCCTGTGGTGCAGTGAGTCTACATCTCCCTCACTAGGAAAATCCTGCTGGTTATTGGCAGGAAGCAACTGTGATCCTGTGGATAAGTGAATAAATGACCCTCAACACTGAAGAGTTGACAACGTGTGGCTTTTAAACCCTTGAGGGAGCACAAGTCAACAGCAGCATTAGGAATTCTATGGGACATTCAGTGTGTGCAGTGCAGCCATAGCCAGTTGCAGATTATACAGGTATCCCATGCTCCCTATGGCTATCCAAGTTCATGTTCCAATAAAAACCCTAAAAAGAACCCCTAGACCAGTTCTTGAGCCAGTGGAAGAATACATAAAATGCTGTGTGCCTAGCTGTCTGTGCCCTAAATGGGGAAATAGGACAAAATTCACCAGAGGCTCCTTAAATAATTAACAGTGTATGCATAAATGAGCAAATGGAGAATTGGTTCAGTCACAACTCACTAGACGATGTAATAATCACTATGTTTTAGTGACTTAGAGTAGAGCTCTGTACCACTAGATTGAAGTGAACCTAGTAACCCACAAAATCAGCAATGAGCAGTAGCATTTGGTAATTAGTGACAGCAATACTGTGATAAGTTCTCTGTAAACAGTGTGATATAACAACTTTAGAGTTCATGTACTGTATATTAAGGACTACAGTGAAAAATAAAGCTCCCAAAAGAGGTACCTCTTATTATGGAAAATAGGCACAGGTCTTGTGAAGAAGCTTGGGCTGAGCAGTCCTTAGTACTAGCAGCCTTTATGAGGTTGCACACACAGTTTAATTCTTATTTAAAAAAAATGAGCCAAAGAAGATAATACAGGGCAAATAGGTAGGGGGTGCCATCATCCATAGAAATATAGAAATGTGATATTATGGGATGGTAAGGACTGTCCCAGTAACAGACCACCAAAAAGAAAGAACTGGACCATGGACTATTTTGACACCCAAGGATTTACACAAAAGATTTGTATAAAAATTAACAATTAATTAAGGTTACACAATGCGAATAAACAAAGTATTGTGACTAGGACATAACCACATAATTAAAAACAACAAATAATTTTTAGCCCCTCTAAAGATTGAGGCTTAGCTTGTGGTACTTTGAAAGAGTCAGAGGCCAATAGGGGATCCCTGCAGATTTCTACAAAAGCTCTACCTGTTTCGCGGGTATCCGCTTCTTCAGGAGAGTAGGAAGGGATCTGAAAAGATAAAGTGCACAGATCATGCCGAGCATGATGACAAACACAGGTATATGGTAATATAGAATGTAATATGACACGGGGATTGGATACATGATGGTCGAAGCATCCGTTTACCTAAATGCAGGCTCAAACAGGTCCAAGGACTACGGAATCAGCCCGAAGGGCTATCCCTCCGTGGCGGACATGGGGATTACCGAGAGCTCAAAAGTAGTTTTCTAAAACAGGGATATATAATTGCCATATGAAATCAATAATAAACTTGGACCGAGTTACATCAAGACTCCCAGTGGTAGTATGGAATGGTGCTGCTTGCTTGAAGAATAGGGTGTCAGTGAAGAGGTCCACATCCCATAGGGAAGAGAGAGGAAGGGAAAGGAAAGGGAAAGTAGATAAGGAAAACTAAAAGGGAGAAGATAGTGGGGAAGACTCTTCTTCCTGCTTATGTGCTCTCTTTGTGGCTCATATCTTATCTCAGCATTAGTTATTGCCATTGTAGTAACTAGTCTACTTTGACTGGTTCAACTAAACATTTCTACATTTAAAAAGATAAAAGAAGGAAGAAGAAACATTACTAACAGAGGTGCCACTGTTATGTCCATAAGTGACGCTCTGTAGGTATGGGGCGCTCACAAAGTTCAAGTGAAACATACAATCTTCTAGTATGTGTCCCATACACTTGCTTTATGGCGGTGTTCTGTCTATATTAAGCACACACTATTCGAGAGCGAGCATTTGATATCGACAGAACACCTATCATAAAGTGGGTGGAACGCAGAATGAAAATGGAATGCATACCAGAAGATTGTATGTCTCACGCTCATGCACAGTTTGCGAGCGTCCCATACCTACAGAGCATCCCATATCGGCATAACACAAGCTCTTGCTTGTAGTATATGTATATGAGGGGTTTTCAAAAAAAAAAAATCCTCACCTTTTTAACTCTATTTATTAACAATTTCAAAAACAAATGACATCATTTTTCTACATAGCCACCTTCCTATGCAATACATTTTTCCCAGTGTTGTACCAATTTTATAATGCCATCAGCAAAACATGTTTTAGGTTGAGCATGTAGACACTGATGCACCGGTGCTTTCACATCATCATCACATGAAAATCTTCTTCCCCTTGAGCCTAGGTTCACATATGTGCGATCTCAGACATTGCATGTGATTCACACCTGCACTCCAGTGCCGATCACATGCAATGTCTGTGCAGTGTGAGTTCAGCCACACAGTTGTATGGCTGAACTTGCATTGGATTTGCATGAAAATAGTGCAGGGACTTTTTTTTCCCCGCACTAGAATCAGATCGCATGGGTGTTCTTACCTATGCGATCTGATTCCTGTGCGAGTTCACAGTTCGTACTGCGATCTGTGAACCGATCTGGGGGTGTCATTAACCACTTCCCTACCACTGTATGCAGAATGGCAGCCGGGAAGTGGTTTAGTTATCCTGACTGGGCTTCATATGACGTCCAGCAGGATTACAAGCCGGTACGTGCCCGCGGGGCCGCGCAGCGTGGCGATTGGTGGTGTGGTGTGTCGAAGCTCTTTACCACGTGATCAGCTGTGACGAATCACGGCTGATCACAGTGTAAACAGGAAAAGCCGTATATCGGCAGCTCTCCAGACGGGGGGGGGGGGGTCTGCACTGTTTGTTTATCAGCGCAACCAGGGTGCCCACCTAGGACCACCAGGGAATGCCGACAGGAACCACCAGGGAGACAACCAGGGAAGCCCACCCTGACCATCAGGGAACCCACCCAGGGACCACCTGGTAAGGGGCCAATGCCAAACAAGGATGACATTCAGTGCCATCTTGGATGCCACCCAAGATCACCAAGGATGGACCACCAACGAAGTGCCATCTAGCATTGCCGCCTATCAGTGCCCACCAGTGCCACCTATCAGTGCCACCTATCAGTGATACCTGCCAGTGCCCATCAGTGCCACCTATCAGTGCCCAGTGCCACCTATCAATGGCCACCAGTGCCACCTTTGAGTGCCCATCAGTGCCCCTTATCAGTGCCACCTATCAGTGCCCATCAGTGCTGCCTATCAGTGCTGCATATATGTGCCTCATCATCAGTGGCCATCATGCCACCTCATCAGTGCCAATCAGTACTGCCTCATCAATGCCTGTCAGTGTAGTCTTATCAGTGCCCGTCAGTGTAGCCTCATCAGTGCCTGTCAGTTAGGGAGAAAATGTACTTATATACAAAGTTATGTGACAGAAACAAAGAAAAGCTTTTTTTTTCAACATTTTCAGTCTTTTTTTATTTGTAGCACAAAAAAGAAAAATGCCAGAGGTGATCAAATACCACCAAAAGAAAGCTCTATTTGTGGGAACACAATGATAAAAAATGTGTTTGTGTACAGCGCCGCATGACCACACAATTGTCATTCAAATTGTGACAGTGCTGAAAGCTGAAAATTGGTCTGGGCGGGAAGGTGTATAAATGCCTGGTATTAAAGTGGTTAACAATGTATTAACGCCCGCAGCGGTTCTCAGAGGACAGTGTGAACTGCCTGCGGGAGAGATGCGATGCGGGAACTGGTGCTGTAATCGCGCTCGTTCCCGCATCGCACATATGTGAACTTAGGCTCAAGCTTCTTTGAGCGATCCAAAAAGGTGTAAATCAGATGGCGCAAAATCCAGACTATAAGCTGGGTGTTCCATAACCTCCCACTCATAAATTACTCTAGCAGAGAGAACTTTATCCACATACTGAGCACACGTGCAGACAGGGCCGCTGATGAGGTAGTACAGCCAGCCCTGCTGTACTGGGCCCGGTCTCCATCAGTTCAAAAGGGGGGCCAAGGCACCTGCTAAGCACCAATCCTCTCCTGTCTCCCACTGCAGTGCTGCCAGCTTCTTCTCCTCTCCCTCTGGCTGCACTGCAAGGGGATTGGTTCTAGCACATGCACCCCTTCCATCTGCTGTCTAGGCCCCCTTGTGTGCCCCTTACCGCCCAGCACTGCCAGCTTCTCTCCTCTCCTGCTGGCAGCTGCTGCAGGCACACAGGGGGAGGTCATTTACTGTCCGATTTCTTTCCTGAATGAACACAGTGAGCGATCAGTACCAATCACTCCTGTGTCCATGCATCACTGAAGCATAGTAAACCGTACTATGCTTTAGTTTGTGAATGAGCAGGAAGCCTCAGGGTGCTTCCTATTCATTCACCTGTGCAGCTGAGGCTGTAGAGAAAGGGAATGATAAATCTATGTCCTCAGTCACTTTTGCCCGACGGGGCCCTGTCAGGTAGACTGTATGGGGCCCTCGTGATTTTGAACAGCAGCCCTGCATGCAGATATGAATTTGTGCCCACCTTCCGCCCACAAAAAGCATATGACAGAACTCTGTGCCTCTTCGGTGCAATTTATACGTTTCGCAGCCATCTTCACCACAGCGTAACAAATCTTATACTAAACTGCAAGGTCGGCCGGCTTGCCAGAAAGACTAGTCACATGATACTCTCAGACACGATCAATTACTACTCCTCCCGCCCTTACCATTTCCAATGAAAATATAAAAGTGCGGAAACGTTTTGAAGACCCTTTGTGTGTGTATATATAGTATCTCACAAAAGTGAGTACACCCCTCACATTTTTAAAATATTTTATTATATCTTTTCATGTGACAACACTGAAGAAATGACACTTTGCTACAATATAAAGTATTGAGTGTACAGCTTGTATAACAGTGTAAATTAGCTGTCCCCTCAAAATAACTCAACACACAGCCATTAATGTCTAAACAGCTGGCAACAAAGTGAGTACACCCCTAAGTGAAAATGTCCAAATTGGGCCCAATTAGCCATTTCCCCTCCCCAGTGTCATGTGACTCATTAGTGTTACAAGGTCTCAGGTGTGAATGGGGAGCAGGTGTGTTAAATTTGGTGTTATCGCTCTCACTCTCTCATACTGGTCACTTTCACACTTGTGCGACTTGTCCTGCGACTTGGGACTGCAAAGTCACATGACAAGTCGTACCCCATGATTTTCAGTACCATTCATATCTGTGCAACTTTAAAGTAGTCTCTGTACTACATTGGTCCGGCTTTGATGCGATTTGAGGTCCATAGATCTCAAAATTACACAGGCATTGCTTAACCACTTCAATACTATGCACTTAGAACACTTTACTACCAGACCAATTTTCAGTTTTCAGTGCTGTTGCGCTTTGAATGACAATTGCGCGGTCGTGCGACGCTGTACCCAAACAGATTTTTTATCATTTTGTTCCCACAAATAGAGCTTTCTTTTGGTGGTATTTGATCACCCCTGCGGTTTTTATTTTTTGCGCTACAGATAAAAAAAGACCCAAAATTTTGAAAAAAAAAAAAATTTCTATTTTTGTCAGGCTACACTGACAGGCACTGATGTGGCAGTACTGATTGGCACTGATTAGGTGGCACTGATGATGAGGCACTTATATGCAGCGATGATGAGCACTGTTAGGCGGCACTGATATGCAGCACTGACGGACACTGCTAAGTGGCACTGATGGGCACTCATAGACAGCACTGATTGGCACTCATAGGCGGCACTGGGCACTGATAGGTGGCACTGATGGGCACTGATAGGTGGGCACTGGTAGGTGGCAATGGTGGGCACTGATATGTGGCACTGGTATGTATTGATAGGGGCACTGGTGGGCATATCCACTGATAGGGGCTCATTCCCTGATGGTCTAGGGTGGCATCTGAAGGTGGCACTGAGTGCCATCCACACTGAGCATTATGTCACTTACCTGGTGGTCTAGGGGGTTCTCCCTGGTGGTCCAGATCGGCTCCCTGGCGAGGGAGGGCTGTGCTGATAAATCATCAGCACAAACCCTCCCTGTCAGGAGAGCAGCCGATCGGCTCTCCACTCCTCAGGTCTGCAGACCTGAGTACAGGAAAGCCGTTAAACGGCTTTCCTGTATTACACTGTGACCAGCCGTGATTGGTCACATGGTAAAGTGCTTCGGATCAAAGCGCTTTACCGAGATCGGTATTGCGGGGGGTCAGACTGACCTCCCACACCACCGATCGCCGCGATGTGCGCCCCCCGGGCGCGCGGCGGCTTGTTATGCTGAGGACGTCATATGACGTCCAGTCAGGATAACTAAGCCACTTCCCGGCCGTCATTTTGCATACGGCGGTCGAGAAGTGGTTAACCACTTCAGCCCCGGAAGGATTTCACACTTTAGGACCAGAGCACTTTTTGCGATTCGGCGCTGCGTCGCTTTAAGTGACAATTGCACGGTCGTGCGACATTGTACCCAAATGAAATTTGCATCCGTTTTTTCCCATAAATAGAGCTTTCTTTTGGTGATATTTGATCACCGCTGTGTCATTTCTGATCGCCGCTATAAACAAAAGAAGAGCGACAATTTTGCAAAAAAACGCACATTTCTTACTTTTTGCTAAAATACAAATCCAAAAAAATATATAAAAAAATTTTTTTTTCAAAGTTTTTGGCCGATTTATATTCTTCCTCATATTTGTGATTAAAAAAATCGCAATCGCCGTTTATTGATTGGTTTGCGCAAAAGTGGCCGCGTTTACAGATGGTGAGAACTCATTTCTGGGGTTTTTATTTTTTTTAATTTTTTATTTGCAATGGCGGCGATCTGCGATTTTTAGCGGTACTGCGATATTGGGGCGGACATGTCGGACCATTTTGACACTTTTTTGGGACCATTGGCATTTATACAGCGATCAGTGCTATGAAAATGCAGTGATTACTGTGTAAATGCCATTGGCAGTGAAGGGGTTAACCTGGGAGTGTTCTAACTGTGACAGTGTTTGACTGGCAGGGGAAGGGGAGTGATCACAGCTTCCATATAGAGGAAGGCTGTGATCACAGCCCTTCCCCCTCTCACAGAACGGAGATCCGTGTTTACCTCCGTTCTTTCACTGCGGGGGGGCATCGCGGGTAGCCGGCGGAGATCGAGTCTGCCGCACCCGCTCCCTGGCCCCCCAAACACAGTGAGTGCGCGAGCGTGCCTCCGGCGGCGCGCGCTCACAGTGCATGATATCGCAGCCGCTATTGTATGACGGCAGTTTGCGATATCGAGCCACCTTGTCGCCGTCAACCTGCGGTTGGCGGTCGGCAAGTGGTTATAGTCGCATCAAAATCGCTGCAAAAATTGCAGCAAAATCGCAGCAAAAAATGCAGTGAAAGGGGCAATGCTTGCAACAAAAGTGTGTACACCCCTAATGCCCCTTTCACACTTGTTTGACTTGTCCTGTGACATGGGACTGCAAAGTCGCATGAAAAGTCGTACCCCTATTATTTCCAGATATATCTGTGTGTGTGTGTATGTATGAGCTGCCCTACTAAGCAGGAAGCAAAGCATGTACATACTGTACATATATAGATACTGTACATATATAGTAACATATAAATATGGCAGCCCCTGAACATATATCATAATTAAAATCAAGGTTATTTAAAATTGAAAACACATTAATCCTGTTACCACAAAAAAACACCAGCTCTGTGAAAGAAGGACTATACTGTATTTACCTTTGCAATAGCTCAGATCTTAAAATGCAACTGCTTTATTATTCTCAAACCGCTGCAGGTATTTAAATGGCCGGATGGGTCCTACTTACCCTGCCACATGCAATGATTCCTCCTGGCCATCCTTATACTGTATGTTCTGTAGTGAGGAGGGAAGGAGTAGGTATTCACATACCTGGAAAAGGGATGGGCGAACAGTTCGGCCCGAGCATATGTTCGGGCTGAACATCTACTGTTCCCCCACTCCCCCAATTTAGAACATTATGGGGTGTTCGGCACAACTTTGGTGCCGCCCATATTCGCCTGTCCGTCAATGGCCGCAGACGGCGAGCACAGCTCCTCCTCCATGGGAGGGCTGCCGCCGTCTGCGCTGGCTTTGTTTTGACGTTTTATCTATAGTGCAGGGCGGGGCCACTGGGTGACGCTCAATTACGTCACCTGGTGGCCCAGCCTTTCACTGTAAATAAAACATCAAAACAAAGAGAGCTCAGTCGGCGGGAGCCCTCCCATCGAGGAAGAGCTGTACATTTTTTTTTTCGGGTCCGTCGCTCGCTGTGATTGATGAAGGATTACAACGAGGGACACTTATTTTTCTTTTTTAATAAAGGACTTGTCCCTAATTGTCTCCTGTGTTTTTTTTCTTTTTTTGACACTTTTTGGTGAATTAGTAGGGGTACGCTGTACCAGATACTAATTCACATGGGGGGTCGGGATCTGGGGGCCCCTTTATTAAAGCCCCCCGCCCTCAGACCCACACAACCACAGCCAAGGGTTGTGGGGAAGAGGCTCTTGTCCCCATTAACATGGGGACAAGGTGCTTTGGTGTGGAGGGCGCAGAGCCCCCCCTGCCCCAAAGCACCCATAATCCCCATGTTGAGGGCATATAGCCTGGTACGGTTCAGGAGGGGGGGCACTCACTTGTTCCCCCCCCCATTCCTGGCCAGGTTGCATGCTCGGATAAGGTTCTGGATATTAGGGGGGACCTCATCTCAATTTTTTTTATTTTGACGTGGGTTCCCCTTAAAATCCAAACCAGACCCAAAGGGCCTGGTATGGACTGGGGGGGGAGGGGGGGGGGACGACACACTACACAATTTTTTTCAGTGATTTTTTTCAGTGATTTTTTTTTTGTACAGGGTTGGCCATTTATATGGATACACCTTAATAAAATGGGAATGGTTGGTTAACTTCCTGTTTGTGGCACATTAGTATATGTGAGGGGGAAACTTTTCAAGATAATTTTGAATCCAACTTTTGTTTTTTCAATAGGAAGAGGGTCATGTTACACATCAAACTTGATTGATACGAGATGTGCAGCACCTGAAATTACGGATACTGGAACCCTGTGCTAGCATTTCTCCTGCGGTGTTGCTATCAGTGTGTGAAGAGTGGGAGAAGAGGGTTGCATTGACAATCCAACACAATGGGCAGCACATTGAACACATTTTATAAGTGATCAGAAACTTGTAAATAACTCATGAAAGAATAAAGGTATGTTAAAACCAAGCACACCATTGTTTTTCTTGTGAAATTCCCAATAAGTTTGATGTGTCACATGATCCTCTTCCTATTGAAAAAACAAAAGTTGGATTCAAAATGGCCGACTTCAAAATGGCCGCCATGGTCACCACCCATCTTGAAAAGTTTCCCCCCTCACATATACTAATGTGCCACAAACAGGAAGTTAATATCACCAACCCTTCCCATTTTATTAAGGTGTATCCATATAAATGGCCCACCCTGTATATTGCCGGGAACCGGAAATACATTACAGCCGTGATAATAAATGACAATTTTTCCTTTGGAAATGTAATTTTGTTCTGGCTATGCTCTACACATCACAGAGATGCGCCCTTTTACAGGCAGACTAAGGGACCCCCCAGGCACAATATTTAACCACTTGCCGACCGTGTAACGTAGATACACGTCGGCAAGTGGCACCCATTGTTGTGGGAGGACGTTATATAACGTCCTCCCACAATCGCGCTCCCGCGCGCCCCCTGGGGCGCGCACCTGGGAGCATCCGTGACCGCCGGGTCTATGAGACCCGGCGCATCACGGATCACGGTAAATGGCCGCTTGGAGCGGCCGTTTACCATGTGATCGCTCCGTCAAATGACGGAGCATCACATGTAAACAAGCCGGCGGAAGTGCCGGCTTGTCTCCCCCCTCTCCGCACCGATCGGTGCAGTGTGACAGGGGAGGGGGGAGAGGGGGGAGAGAGGAGATGCAGCGGTGCTGTGGGCAGGATCTGAAGTGCCCACAGCACCGCTATGTGACAGGCAGGGACCCCCTGATCACCCATACACAGTCATACATGCCCACCCATCTGTCACACATACATACATGCCCACCCATCTGTCACCCATACATACATGCCC
>BLSH010353264.1:845079-864798 GCA_018402905.1 Glandirana rugosa | reverse complement strand
AATTTTCGAACATACGTCCAATAACGGTACTTTTCATATACCCTTGGGCCCAGGACGGGATCCCCTGTACATAGTTACGTTTTTTTTCAAAAATTTAGTTATCAAAAAAGTCCTCGTCACTGAAATTATTACGGATAGCACTTTGTTATTTTTACTTTATAGGGAAATTGGTGAACTGTTGACCCGTGAATTTGGGGGAAGGATTGGTCTGGTTAAAAGTCGAAAGTCACGAGAGTGTAAAACTTACTGTTAATGAGTCAGTATGATGTGACATGGGTTTACTTTAAAAGCAGGAAATGTAGTATGACTGAGTAATTGTCATTCAAAATGTGAGAGCACTGAAAGCTGAAAATTGGTCTGGTTAGGAAGGGGGTTTAAGTGCCCAGTTGTCAAGTGGTTAAAGGGATATTTCATTTTTATTGTTTCACGATAGGCATTATTAAAGTCACTGCTCCTGAAAAAACTATTGATTTAAAAACTTTTTTTTGCATTGATACATGTCCCCTAGGGCAGGACCCGGGTTCCCATATACTTTTCATGGCAATAACCTGCATACAAGCTTTTAAAATAAACACTTTTGATTTTTCATGTTCGGGTCCCATAGACTTTGACAGTGTTCGAATGTTCACACAAATTTTTTGTCTCTTCAGATGTTCTGGTGCAAACCAAACGGGGGTGGGGGGGGGTGGGGGGTGTTCGGCCCATCCCTAACCTGGATATATGGGATACCTAGTAGCCCTGCTACCCAGGGTGTTCTGTTATGCAAATTTTGATGTTAGGAAGAAAAGTCAAGAGTTGGCTCCTCACCTCCATCTCCACAACTTACTACTGGCCAAGAAGCCAATACTGTGGTGCGGAGCAGAAGGGAGACTTGCATAACAAATCAACCTCAAGGCTTCTTGGCTTCAATTTTTTGAGTATCACCCGACTGAAAAGCATCTATGCTATTCTTGCAGTCACTGTTATCAAAAGCATAATAAGTATTCAATCATCTGTAACATTTTGAAAACATATCACTAAGTCATTATTAGCAGCACCAGCTATCCCTTACAGCTGGAATAAACAATGAGGCATGAAGTGCACCAAATATAGTACATTATCTTTGATCACTGACAATCTGCGCAGTTTATAAAAGTCACAGTTGGTGACTTCCAGGCGTTCGCGGTTTGATGGCACAGCATTGCTGTATTAGGGCTTCACCCACAAGTCAGAAGGCAGTCGGTCCCAGGAGGGGGGAATTAAGGCTGAGCCTTTAATCCATGAAAGTAAAAAGTGGACTGTTCAGCCAGGCTGGACACCATCCAGGTTCCAAAACTATTCAGACTTTTGAGAACTGTTCATTTCATACAGTAAGCTGCAGCCCATGAGTCTTAGACTAAAACAGTGATTTACGTTCTCACTTAATTGGCATTCACTGGATAAATTTAACCCACTTCAACCGAAGACAGCTACGCTGCCAAGAAAAAGTTTTATATTTAGATCTTTTTTTTTTTCCTAGAACGTTGTCAGCTGAATTATGACTGTGCTTATCAGCAAGACTGGACCCACAGGATGACTTCATCGTGGTCAGCTCTGGAAATGTGCAAAATCTGCTTTCTATATCCAAGAAATGCCATGGGTGACTCCTATGGGGAGTCCAGAGACAGATAACACCAAAGAAGCAGTAAAATCTAACTGTTCTGGGAATATATGGAATGAAAAAAAAAGGGCGGCTTTTATCAGTAATGTACAATGCTGGGGACATGTGAGTTTTGTGCTGTATGGGTCTCAAGGGACATCTCTTGGCTCTCCTTATTCTCTTTTTCCTACAAGAAGCCCTTCTTCTTAAAGTGGAACTTTAGCTAAACTCCAGTCAAACACATACTCAGTTAAAAAAAACAAACAACCAAACAATATATATATATACTGTATATACAGTATTTTTGTAAATATTTTATTATATCTTTTCATGTGACAACATTGAAGAAATTACACTTTGCTGCAATGTAAAGTAGTGAGTGTAGTGAGTGTACAGCTTGTATAACAGTGTAAATTTGCTGTCCCCTCAAAATAACTCAACACACAGCCATTAATGTCTAAACCGCTGACAACAAAGTGAGTGCACCCCAAAGTGAAAATGTCCAAATTGGGCCCAATTAGCCATTTCCCCTCCCCAGTGTCATGTGACTCATTAGTACTAAAAGGTCTCAGGTGTGAATGGGGAGCAGGTTTGTTAAATTTGGTGTTATCGCTCTCAATCTCTCATACTGGTCACTGAAAGTTCAACATGGCACCTCATGGCAAAGAATTCTCCGAGGATCTGAAAAAAATTATTGTTGCTCTACATAAAGATGGCTTAGGCTATAAGAAGATAGCCAAGATCCTAAAACTGAGCTGCAGCACGGTGGTCAAGACCATACAGTGGTTTAACAGGACAGGTTCCACTCAGAACAGGCCTCGCCATGGTCGACTAAATAAGTTGAGTGCACATGCTCAGCGTCATATTCAGAGGATGTCTTTGGGAAATAGACGTATGAGTGCTGCCAGCATTGCTGCAGAGGTTAAAGGGGTGGGGGGCCAGCCTGTCAGTGCTCAGACCATACGCCACACACTGCATCAAATTGGTATGCATGGCTGTCGTACCAGAAGGAAGCCTCTTCTAAAGATGATGGACAAGAAAGTCCGCAGTTTGCCGAAGACATGCAGACTAAGGACATGGAGTACTGGAACCATGTCCTGTGGTATGATGAGACCAAGATAAACTGATTTGGCTCAGATGGTGTCAAGTGTGTGTGGCGGCATCCAGGTGAGGATTACAAAGACAAGTGTGTCTTGCCTACATTCAAACATGGTGGTGGGAATTTCATGGTCTGGGGCTACATGAGTGCTGGGGAGCTACAGTTCATTGAGGGAACCATGAATTCCAACATGTACTATGACCAAACACACCTCCAAGACGACCACTGCCTTGCTAAAGAAGCTGAGGGTAAAGGTGATGGACTGGCCAAGCATGTCTCCAGACCTAAACCCTATTGAGCATCTGTGGGGCATCCTCAAACGGAAGGTGGAGGAGTGCAAGGTCTCTAACATCCACCAGCTCCATGATGTTGTCATGGAGGAGTGGAAGAGGACTCCAGTGGTAACCTGTGAAGCTCTGGTGAACTCCATGCTCAAGAGGGTTAAGGCAATGCTGAAAAATAATGGTGGCCACACAAAATATTGACACTTTGGGCCTAATTTGGACATTTTCACTTAGGGGCGTACTCACTTTTGTTGCCAGCGGTTTAGACATTAATGGCTGTGTGTTGAGTTATTTTGAGGGGACAGCAAAGTTACATGGTTATACAAGCTGTACACTCATTACTTTACATTGTATCAAAGTGTAATTTTTTCAGTGTTGTCACATGAAAAGATACAAAAAATATTTACAAAAATGAGAGGGGTGTACTCGCTTTTGTGAGATACTATATATATAACCACTTGAGCTCCAGAAGGTTTTACCACCTTCATGACCAGGGCATATTTTTGCTATCCAGCATTGCGTTACTTTAACTGGCAATTGCGCAGTTGTGCAATACTGTACACAAATTACGATTTTTATCATTTTTTTCACACAAATAGAGCTTTATAGATCTTTCGGTGGTATTTGATCACCATTGTTTTTTATTTTTTGCATTTGTGAAAAAAACAATATTTTTTACTTTCTGTAATAAAACATATCCAATAAAATCCAATTTCGTCATAAATTTAGGCCAAAATGTATTTTGCTAAATATTTTTGGTAAAAAGAATTCCGAACAAGTATATATTAATTAACTGATTTGTGTAAAAGTTATAGCGCCTACAAAGTATAAATATTTGAAAACTGATCAGTCCTGATGCAATGACGACCTATCTCATTTCTTGAGGCCCTAAAATTCAAGAACAGTATAAGTTCTCCCAAAATGAGCCCTGTTTGGAAAAACAACCTGAGGCATTTAGTAAGAGGCATTATGAGTTTTTTGAAGTTGTAATTTTTTGTCACAATTTTTGAAATTTGAACATTTTTTTAAGAGTGTCCCTGAGGCGGTGATCAGAGACACTGACTGGTGATGTATGTTAAATAAATAAAAATAAAAAAATGTTTAAATCATTTTTTATTCCTTTTTTTATTTATACTTTGTTTGCTGTTACCATGAAGATCATTGCTAATGAACCTTTGTGAACAAACAGTATCATGAAGGCCAAGGAACACACCAGACAGGGAAAGGATAAAGTTGTGGAAAAATTTAAAGTAGGGTTAGGTTATAAAAAAAAATCTCAAGCTTTGAACATCTCACAGAGCACTGTTCAATCCATCATCCCAAAGTGGAAATAGTATGGCCGTCCACCTAAACTGACAGGCCGGGCAAGGAGAGCATTAAAGTAGAACTATGGGCAAAACTTTTTTTTCATTTTGGATAGAGTACGGGAGGATTATTACCCCTGTCAGTTTGTTTTTCGCCATCTGTGTCCCATTGCAGAGATTTCCCTTCACTTACTGTCCCATAGCCAAACAGGAAGTGAGAGGATATCTCTGCAAATTAACTGAATTTCTTGGGGACCCCCATCTCACCAGAACTAGTGTCCCCATTGGAAAATTTCCCATCTATTACTTTTCTGGGGACAACCCAAAATGTGGGGTTTTCTTTTTACTTTCACTTTCAATGATAATGGCAAACAGGACAAATAGAGAGAGTGAATCTCCTTAACGCAAATGCACGCCACACTTTGCAGATATTTATTTGTAAAAAAATTTGAAAACCATTTATCATTTTCCTTCCACTTCACAAATATGTGCCACTTTGTGTTAGTCTACCACATAAAATCCCAATAAAATATATTTATGTTTTTGTTTACAACATGACAAAATGTGTAGAGTTTCAAGGGCTATGAATACTTTTTAAAGTCCCTGTATAATAATGTATAAAGTTTAAAAAAAAACAACTAAAATAAATCAACTAAAAACCATTATAGCTTCATTTCAAGATTTGAGTAAATGTCCATTAAAGTTAACTATACATTGGCTGACTGTAACACAATACAAATATTTTTGGGTACAGTCATATGACAATGTCACCCAATTATTCATTTTCTGGTCTCTCAGTATATGGCCATCTTTAGTAAATTCCTTTGATTTTTAACATCAGACTAACAATACATGCAATCAACATCGCAGAACGCAGTCCAAGCTAGTATAAATCTCTAAAGCAACTTGCAAAAGGAACGCTATATGTAGTTCTTGTTTCAATCGCTGCAATGCTAGTAATGGGATTGAAGATGGAAGATTCCACAATTCACCCAAATGACAGGAAGAAGTTAGAGACATCCAATATTGTGACCTGATTTCAATAATTTCTATGAAGAGCCCACCACCATCACCGCCAAGTGAAAACTCATTAAACCAGCCACCACCACCATTACCTCCAGGTGAATACTTACCAAACCAGCCACCACCACCATCACCTCTTCCACCATGACCTCCAGGTGAAAACTTACCAAACCAGCCACCACCATCACCTCCACCACCTTCACCTCCAAGTAGAACCTCACAGGATCAGTAAGCATATGTGTGATCAGTGTAGCTGGGCTCTGAATCATCTTCTTTCCAAGACAATGAGAGTATTCCTGTTCACAACAAACCATAAAAAAGGAGTTGTAATGGTGCATTACCCTTTTATTAAGATAATCTTTAAAATAAACATCCATAAAATGTCTATAACTACTCACATAAGAATGCAGCTGCATTGAACAGTGTGTGACATCAGTACGCTTAAGCTCTGTCCAGCGCATTTCACCCTACGGGACTTTATCAGTGTGCCTCAATGCAAGACAATGAGTGTGTTTTGGAGCACCAGTGTCCTGGTGTGAATAGGAACAAGCAGAATCAGTCATATTACATATTTAAGGGATCAAACCAAGTTATCATTGTGTCACCAAACATCCACATCCCAATTAGCAAACTAGAAAAGAGGTAGGATACCTCCACTCCAAGTACACGAGGCATGAACATAGGGGGATTTTAATGTTCATGACACAGTGAGCAGTAAAATTCATACAAGGAGAATTTTCATATAAACATAGAAAATGTATTAATACCAAGTTAAAATTTCATATGCGATACAAAATTACTGAACCAAGGTGGTACACATGTGGAGTATGCTGATGTTTCGCAGTATTCGGCTGCTTCTTCAAAGCGACTCCATGCTATCTGTTTCTAACAGAATACAATCCATTACTACATTGCTCAACAATAACATTTACATTTTACCATTGTACTATACATTACACGTCAAAAATACTGCTCACCTATAATAACTTTACAAACAAAATTACTTCACCCTCCATGTCCGCATGATCCAAGAACTTCTCGGGGGGACGTAGGACCCCAGTGTCAGACCTATGGGCCCCTTTCCAATGGACACTGGACGTTCGTTGACATACACTTTGATGTCCGTTGACATACATTTTGACGTCCGTTGATATGCATGCGCAGCAGTGTTAATGACGTTAAATTTCGATTAAGTTTTAGTCATAGTCTTTTGACCAAAATTATATTTTAGTTTTAGTACTATTTTAGTCATCTGAATTGAATTGAATTTTACTCGTATTTTAGGTGACTAAATTCTATAGTACATTTTATTTGACTAAAATCTCCTACATTTTAGTCGACTAAAATAATTTTAGTTGACTAAAATATAATGGGTTTAGTTAAATTGTAATGCATTATTTAAGCATTTCTTTACAATTTCCAAACTCGTTATATACTTCTGAAGTAAAAATCTAATAACATGTTATTATTTATGGTATTAAATTTTGCACATGCACAACAGACAGAAATTTATAACCGGCGTTCATTTTGACGTCAAATTTCGATGTAGCTTTAGCCATAGTCTTTTGACTAAAATACCATTTAAGTTTTAGTCATATTGTAGTGATCTGAATTGTTTCAGTTTTATTCATATTTTAGTCGACTATAAGGCCTCATACACACCGGTGTATTAGCAAAATGTAGGGTCCGATGTCAGGCAAAAATCTGCATTTTCATAGGCGTTAATGAGCATTATTGAGCATTAGTGAGCGTCGGCGTCAATAGGCATTTTTTTAAAAAACCCAATCCTCGGCTATTTTTTACCTGAAAAAGCCGGCGTCAAAAACGCTGGTTAACGTCACATCGGCGTTAATGTGCGTTAGTGCGCGTTAGTGACCATTTTGTCGGCTCAGCGTCAAAAATGGCAAAACGCTACAGCCCGGAATGCGCTGGTCCCGCGTTCTATTTACCGCTCACTATCCCTGACGCTATCTACAGTTCAAAAACATTGGCATTTTTATGGGGCCATTGAATAACACGGAGAGCTGCAAAAACACCAAAAAACGTGGCGTCAAAAAACGCCCGTGTGTATGAGGCCTAATAGTGTTAATTTGGTTGATGAAAATATTTTCAGTGCTAAAATTTACACTGATGTGCAGCGTTATGGTGTGAATAGGACACATTGGAAATTATTGTTTTCAGATGTCCTTTCGTTGATCCTTAGGTTTTACTACAGTGTACTAACAATGGTACAAAAATCTGCTGTAACCCAAACCCACATCCTAAATGTTTCTTTTGAGTTTTTGATAGAGTAGTGAATGGTTAGAAGGCATGTGAGGATTTTATTGCTGTCTCTGTCACCACTGTAAACAAAACCACTGTCACTAAGACCAAAAGCAAGGGAAAATGCTAATTTTTGAGTTGTCACCGGACCAGGAAAAGATAGGAAATTTTCCAGTGGGTACCCATTCCACAGTATATTTCTCTTACATTGGAGACATTTCCTGTCACTTCCTCTTGCGTCTATAAGACAGGAGGTTTAGGGATATCTCCCCAATTGGACAAAGGCAACAAATAAAACCTGACCTGAGTTTAGATCCTTCCCTGGTCTATCCAAAACGAAAAAAATAAAACATAACTTTGGAAACACTCTGCTAAACCAGTATAAAAAGCTAAACTAAAATGTTCAAAATGGTCTTCTCCTGTCTTAGATGAACAGAACACCAACATGTAATCCAGAATCTAACATGTTTTCTCTGATGGCAACCATTTAAAGTGTAACATATAAACACACATGGTGTCAAGCTAGAGGCATTAGGGAAAGTTGGAGATGAAAGGTGAGGTGTGACTTTGTTGGCCTTTTAAGTTTTCGGAATAAATCAAAGATTTGATCCATAACATCAATTTTGCTTCCAGAGAAAGGTTCCCTTTTATGTTAAGATCTGTTTTTCACCTTTGAGAATATGTTTGGTTGTGACTAATTTGATTTTCTGCCTGAGCATAATGGATAAGCAAGATGCCCTAGAATAATTGAAACCGGGGTCAGCAAGAGTTGAAGACTCATGTTCTAAACCTTAAAGAAATTAAATCAAGTTTGGAAACTTTGTAGAGCAAGATAAATAATTACCGCTAATATTAGCTTGGTTCCTGTGAGCAATTACTCTTTTTTTTAATCTATCACCCAAACTGTTTATTTATTTTGTTTTTCGATAGAGTAGGGAATGGTTAGTCAAAAAACAGGGAAAAAAGAGGAAATCTCTCTAAAATTAGTGGAAACACCGCCCCGTTAAGCCCCCATACATGTTAAGCTGGATATACACTAGTAGAATCTTATTCAAAAAAATTTTGTTTTAAGAATGTTTGTTTGATTTTCTAATCATAAGTGAGGAATAATCTCATCACCTATTTAGTTTTATGGTCACTGTTTTTGGCAAGTGTTAAAGTATTGGCAAGGTGGTATTTGGTTCCCACACACTTAGCTAAGATGTACCCATCATCATCAGCAGACTGTTTTAGGGGGTGTTCTCTAGGAAGAACTGTGCTCCATATATGGTGGGAATGCACTAGGATTAGGGGTTACTGGAACAAGTTCTTCTCTATGATACGTAAAATAATAGGTCTTGAACTAGAACAATTTCCCTCAATTGCTCTGCTGAATGATGTGCCTGGTAATATGCTACGGCTGGTATATGTTATGCTGCTTGTGGCTAAGATCACCATTGCTGGAGCTTGGAAATCTCCCTGTGTATCTGTTCGCTGCATGAAGCATACATCCTGGATTATGTTACATGAAAAAGTGGCTAGTATCATTAATGATAAACAGAAATTATTTGAGCGAACCTGAGAGCCCTGGGCAAATTATGTTAAGATACCCTTGTCGCCTTTACTTGCCTGACTGTATGGCATCATTGTCCACCGTGAGCTCTAGGTCTTTCTTTTGCTTTTTCTGTTTTTTTTTTTTTCTTTCCTCCTTGATTTCTTTGCATTTCTCTTCTCCGCTCTATGGAGTTGGTTTACTCTTTCCTTTTTGGGGCATTGCTGTCCAGCATGCCAGCCCAATGTGTGTACACAGTGGATCTCTACTGCCAATACCCTATGTATATTTCTTTTTGTTCCTTAAACTGCTAACCATGAACATTTTTGACCGCAAGTATTTTAAAGGATGGCCGTGTTGCCTGCCGCACTATGACACGGTTTGTTTCCATATGGGGTGTCTGGAGGTGGGTGGTGACACTCTTGCCGTAATATTAGCATTGCTACTGCTTTTGATGTTTGAGGGCAATTGTGATTAATGTTTTGCCACTGTGCTCATATTTGACTTTTCGTTATATGTTATAATGTACAACAGAATGTACCAATGTTTCCTATTCCTTTATGAAAACTCAATAGAACTATTGAAATGAAAAGAAAATTACAGACTTAAGGTGTCCATTTAGCCTACATGGTTACAAATTTAGTTTGATATCTCTAGAAAAGGTATGTAGGCTAAAACTGGCCATGCACTAGTAGAATTTTGTCTCAAATCTTTATTTGAAGAACATTAGCTCAATTTTCTAATCTTTAGCGGGGTAAAATCTGTGTTTGTTTTTGACCGCTGTAATAAGAAATTTGAAGGAGCGGGATGGAAATTTTTTCTCAAAGGAATGAATTTCTGATTCCTCCCAGAATTGAATGATAATAACTAACAAAATTTTGAGCTAAACAATGAGCAAGATGGCCCTATACACTGTAATTATTAACCTTTAAACAAATACTGTATATAAACATGTGCAGCTACCCCTTTAAAGTGTGACCCCACACCTACTCATAAACAAATAAGTGCCGCTACACCCTCTACTTGTGATTAATACTGGCCAACATGCCACACAAATTATATATTGACACGATTTATGAAACACAAAGTCCACAAATATTCACTTTTATAAGTGCACTTTTGTGTTCCAACAATATTTAATAAATCTTCATAATTCCCCCACCAACAAGCCTGTGATCTGACACCTCGTTCATAAATGGAGAAATACCTGCTCAAAAGATCAAATTGACCCCCTATTGCTAGGTTAGTCAGTAAATGCTTGAGTAGACTCCAACAGATGCCTTTCGTCCTCCACTTACTTCAGGTGTCCAGTTTTAAAAAGATGGCTCCTTATTCTTTCTCGCTTCTCCTCCGCATCACCCCACCATTAACAGATATCCACCAAGGAAACCAAAAAATACTCATATAGTGTAGTATTTATTAAAAGTTTTTAAAAAGCTAAATTGCACATACCTTTGCTGGGCCTTTAATTGGCACCAACACAATCACCAGGTATTCGGCCAGGGAACACTGCTTTCCACTAGGAGCCAGCATGTGTTCCAAAAAAAGGAAGTTATGTCACCAGATGTGATGATCAGCATCTCCACACCAATGCGTTTCATCAGGAATTACGTCTTCAGGAAGCAGACTGCTCTCCATTTTAATGAAGCCTTATATACAAAATGTCGGAATTATGATTAGTTTATAATTACATTTTGAACTACTTTTGAAAGACATTTGTCAAGCTGTCTAATGTACTGAAGATTTTTGAACACATTTTGTTTTGATTTTTGGTTTTGGTTCCAAAATCTATTGGTGTATAGCCAGCTTTATAATTTGACTGTACAATCTTCACACGATCTGCTTTAGAATGACCAGACCTGCTTTATGTAATATTATGACCTAAGTAACTATCCAATCCATTTATATTCATGTAGACAAGCCCATACACAACATTGTTGTTGGTAGATTAAAGGATTGTACAGTCAGAGTGTGACATGTGTTCTTACGACAGTTGTCATTGGAACATGGGCACAATGGGTAAAATATCCCCTTTACTCTCATTCCATGGAAAATGAACATTTTAGATTTCTAATTTCTTTCTGTGGTAAAGACAGTGATCACAGGACAAATAAGTAAGATTAATGCTCCCAGTTTTATTATAGGTAGTAAAAACCCTACCCACTTGATCAAAAACATGTTTTGAATACACTATCAAGTAGATATAAACCAATCACAAAAGTTGTGCTGCAATGTCATTCACAGTCACTCTAAACCTACAGCTTTCATTAACATATTATCTGGTGATCCCTCCACGAAATTGCTTGTTTAGGTACACCCTGTTATAAGGTGACAACACTTAATTCCTGTCTCCCAATTGTGCAATAAAGACTAGAGAAGGGTGAACAGTTCGGCCCGAGCATGAGCTCGGGTGGAACATTGACTGTCACCCGTTCGCCGACCAACCAAATTATCAGTGCGTTCAACCATTTGTTTGGCCCGCCAAAGGACCACAATGTACTGCGCGGCCGCACAGTGCATTGAAAGCCCTGATTGACTGAAGCAATGAAAGTTTCACCCAATCAGGGCACAGAGCACTGTCAGAGCCATGATTGGACACTGTCATGATGGCTCTGTCCAATCATGGGTCATTGATTTTAGTCCCGCCCCACACTATAAAATTATTCTTTCAATAGTGGCCATTTTCAGTGTGATATCAGCGTGGAGAGAGATAGAACATGGCTCTGTTCAGTGCTACTAGACAGTGTGCTATAGTGTGCTATTGTGATTTTATTGTCACTGTAGAATATTGGTTTAGTGTGAATCTAGGGATAGTCATTGTGAATGTAATGATGACCATTCATCTTTATATTAGTGTGAATTTAGGGATAGTCCAGTCGGTGTAGTGTGTGACCACCATTCATCTTTACATTAGTGTGAGTCTAGGGACAGTTCAGTCAGTGTGAGTGTAGCGTGACCACCATTGATCTTTACATTAGTGTGAGTTTAGAGACAGTTCAGGCAGTTTTAGTGTAGTGAGTGACCACCATTCATCTTTACATTAGTGTGAATGTAGGGACAGTTGATTCAGTGTGAGTGTAGTGATCATTTAACACTGTATATTTCATTGCGTTACTGCAAGTTTAACGTCATATATTTCTGTGCATTACTACAAGTTTAACACCATATAGTTCTGTGCATTACTGCAAGTTTAACACCATATATTTCATTGCATTACTGCAAGTTTAAAGCCGTATAGTTCTGTGCATTACTGTAAGTTTAACGCCATATATTTCATTGTGTTACTGCAAGTTTAACGCCATATATTTCTGTGTGTTACTGTAAGTTTAACGCCATATAGTTCTGCGTGTTACTGCAAGTTTAACGCCATATATTTCATTGCATTAATGCAAGTTTAACGCCGTACATTTCAGAGAGGGAGGTTTTACAGTGGTTCACAGCACTCCACGGAGGGAGCGATAAGTGGGGAGAGTTGGAGGGGAGCACGTATTCATCCATCCCTCACTGCTCCCACTTCACCACCCCCCTCCTTATCAATTATATGCACTTTATCTTCCAAGTTGGAATTGTTGGACTTATTAGACATGAACTACCCATAGTGGTGAAATCCCTTTGCATGTATGTCATATAATTTTTATACCACGGTTCTCCAAACTGATATGTATACCTATCGTCCTATCTACCTGCTATGATATTATAACTGCTCTTTTGTGGGTATTGTAAATATTGGCAAGAGTACAGGGAAATACTACCACATCCCTTAATTTTTTTTTTTGTACATTTCAGTGCGTTAGTTCATGTTTAACGTAGTATATTT
Source organism: Glandirana rugosa (assembly GCA_018402905.1). Lineage (NCBI taxonomy): Eukaryota > Metazoa > Chordata > Amphibia > Anura > Ranidae > Glandirana > Glandirana rugosa. The sequence continues at coordinate 851,860 of BLSH010353264.1, read as the reverse complement.
CTGTACGTTACTGCACGTTTGACACAGTATATTGCCGTATATTATAGTGTTTCCATGGAGTGTGTCTGGTAGGGAGTGCCCCAAACACCACTTTCCATTGATTAAAGTGCATCCATGTACACGTTTCTACATCTTTGTGCACCAACCCCCCCCCCTCCCCCATCATGTCTGGGAGGACAACAAGGAAAGCAGATGTTCCCGTGGCACTGTAAGGGCACCAGCAGCGTATGTGTCCAAAGGTGGACATGATCAGTCCCCGGGCAGGGCATCATTTCCTCTGTTTAGTGATGTTGCCTGTGCTATCCAGCCACAGCATGCAGAGGATGTGGTGGACTGTTTTACTAAACTGTCCTCATCCTCCTTATCCTCCGTCACCCAAGCAGAGACTAGTGCGCAGTCCCTTGCAGCTGCCAGAGTGGCTAAACCTGCCTCCTTGTCCACAGCTATTCCTGCCATAGCTCCAGCATCAGCCATGGAGTAGTCAGCTGAGTTATTTGAACACAGCATCAGCCACTTGCTCCTTGACGATCAAAAGCCATTACTTGATTCATATGTTGGTTCTGGGGTTGAGGAAGGCAGGAACATGAGCCTACAGAGAGGAGAGAACACTGGTGCACAAATAGACATTCATGTTCCCTCAGTCACAGCGTATTGCCAAGTTGTCTCCACTGGTAATGAGGATGGAGGAGATGATGACGATGAGGTCACTAATGTGACATGGGTGCCAGATACAGCAGAGGAGGAAAGTGAGGGTGAGGCACAACCCTAATGAGGCAGCCATCATGGAAGAGTAGGGAGCAGCCACCCTATTACATCACATTGCAGAGCTGTTATCTCCCAGCCCACTTTCCACAGCTCAGCTGTCTGGGCCTTTTTTAGTACATGTGAAGCCGATCTAACTGTTGCTATTTACAAACTTTGTCTCAAGCACATCAAGCATAGCAAAAACAATAGCCATTTGGGTACCACATGCTTGACAAGGAATTTAACCTTCCACCACTCAGCTTGTTGGCAAGAGCATCTAAAAGCCACACAAAAGGGGCACAAATCTGGCCCTCCTCCTTACTCACCTCAATCTGCCCCTACTATACCTCATGACCTCTCAGCAGTCTCCACTGACAGGGATGATGGCATAGAGCAGGGTGTCCCAGGTCCTTGCAGCACATCTGCCAGCAGTACACCACTAGCTGTAGACTATAGCAGGCAAATTTCTCTGCCCCATCTGCTGCAGCGAAAAAAAAATACAGTCACTGCCACCCACATGCCCAGAGTCTAAATTCAAGCTTGTCAAAGCTGCTGGCTCTACAACTTCTGCCTTTCCATCTGGTGGCGTCTGTCACCTTCCGTGAATTTGCAGAATGTGCTGTACCACAATGCCACGTTCCCAGTTGCTATTTCTTTTCACATAAGGCCATTCCAGCTCCTTACCATCATGTGGAAGGGAATGTTGTGGCATTACTGGGTAAGGCAGTCAGCAGCAAAGTTCACGTTACTGCTGACACGTGGTCCAGCAAGCATGGGCAGGGACTATATATTTTGTTCACAGCACACTGTGTAACTCTGCTTGCAACTCAGAAGAATGCAGGACAGGGCTCAGTGCTGCAGCTTGTTGTGCCCCCATGTCTCCATACAGCTTGTGATGATGCAAGATTTGTCAGCTCTACCCCTCCTCCTATATGCCCTCCTCTGCTGAATTGCCCTATGAATCTCAAGTACCACCTAAGCGTTCAAAGGGCTATTCAATGGGTCAGGCTAAAATGTACTATGCAATGCTTCAGCTGGTGTGTCTAGGGGACAGGAACCACAGTGGAGCAGAGATTCTTGCAGCTTTGCAGGGACAGGCCCAGAGGTGGAGCCTGGAATGGTGGTGTGCGATAATGGCACAAACCTCCTGTCCGCCCTTAGACAGGGAAAGTTGACACACGTGCCATGCCTGGCTCATGTCCTCAATTTGGTGGTTCATTTCCTAAATAGGTACCCAGGCTTGGAAGATCTGCTAAAGCAGGCCAGAAGAGTCTGTAGCCATTTCATACGCAGCCAGTGCTCGGTTTGGCTGAAATTCAGCGGGAATTCCACCTGCCCGTAAACCGTCTGATTTGTGGCATGCCCACCAGGTGGAATTCGACTTTGGCAATACTGCAGCAGCTGCGCATGCAGCAGAGGGCCATCAATGAGTACCTATGTGAGTATGGCACAATGACAAGCTCAGGCCGGCTAGGCTTTTTTCCCCCACGTCAATGGCTTCTCATAAAGGATGCATGCACTGTACTCTCACCATTTGAGGAAACCACAAGGATGGTGAGCTATCACAATGCATGCATCAGTGACACAATCCTTGTTGTGTTCCTGCTGGAGCAGACTCTGCATGGCATTATAGACAGGGCACTTGAGGCAGAACAGCGGGAGGAAGAGGAGGACTTCCTTTCCTCTCAAGTCCCACTTTATGCAGACACCATTGTTCTTATGCCACAGAACACATAAGAGGAGAGAGAGGAGGAGGAGGATTCTGGCAGTTTTGGCATTGAAGCAGAGGAAGACTTACATCAAACAGTGAGAGATGGTTTTCCATCTCCAGAACATTTGGGAGTAGTACATGGCTGGGAGGAGGCAGTTCCAGATACAGTAATCTTGATCGATCCCGAGGCGTCTGCTTCTCATGCCTATGTAAATTTGCAGTGCATGGGCTCCCTCGTGCTTCAAAGTCTGAGAAAGGACCCATGAATACATGGCGTAAAGGAGAAGAATCACTATTGGTTGGAAACCTTCCTTGACCACCGTTACAAGGGGAAAGTCTCAGAACTCGTCCCGTCCAAACAGAGAGTGCAGAAGATGAAATCTCTGGAGGACACCTTAAAGAGGGGCTTATCAAATGCTGTTCCCAAATCTGGTAAGTTACAGTGTCGTGGAAAACGTAGTTTTGAGGCTACTGTTGGTCAAGAGAGGAGCGGTGGAGAAGGCGGCCTCCTAAGTGATGCCTTTCTCAATTTTTTTAGTCCTGGCCGCCCAGGGCTGTCAGCTTTCACATCCCATCGGTAGCGTCTGCATCACATGGTGGCCGATTATCTAAGGGCGAAAACAGAGATGGAGAGCTTTCCAGACAACGATCCACTGGCTTACTGGGTCATGAAAATAGACCACTGGCCAGAACTTGCCCAGTATGCAACTGAGCTGCTGGGCTGCCCTGCATTCAATGTGCTTTACAAATGGTCATTCAGTGCTACTGGAGGCTTTGTTACTGATAATAGAACGCTCCAACAAAAAAACAAAATAATCTCCTGCGCTGTGCTATAGGCCTCGGTAAGACTAGTGATGCTTATGTATAATGCTGCTGTGTGAACGCTGCACGCCCCACTGCCTCAGTCAACTTGGGGGAGTCCAAAGTGCTAAAACATACAGAAAAGAATATGGAAGGTGGAAAATGTCCATAGGGATCTACCCACATCCCATAGGGCTGGGGGGAGTAGTGGCATTCTAACGTGTTTCGAGGATTTCCCTCTTCTTCAGAGCCTTGGTTGGAAAAGACTGGTATGTGGGTAGATCCCTATGGACATTTTTAGAAGAGCAAGATGACAGGATGTGATTTTAATCTATTGACCGAATGTGAGTACGATATTTTACTTCTGTTACCTAATAAAACTTTGTATCAAGGATAATGCACCAGGCCACGCGCCTTCCATATTCTTTTCCGTATGTTTTGATAATAGAACGCGTCTGTCCACAGACTCTGTGGACCATGACTTTTATCAAAATACCAATTCTATCCAAAGTCTGTGCACGAGACACCGTAATCTATCCAAAAAAATCTCTATTTTTGTTCCCAGTGCACTACATTGTGGCTTCATCGTACAGACTGTCTCCCCAAGCCGTTGCTTACAAATAAAAAAAGCTTACAGGGAAAATGTAATTTTGGCTTTATACATGCAATTATTGCTGCAGCAGCTTCACAGTACAGATGTGCCACGTTACAGGTAGACTAAGGGGACACCCCAGGCACTATATTGAAAGGAATTTCTTTATTTTTATGCTTTCACTTCAATAAACCAATGCTCATTAAAAAATGACAATTTTTACAAACTTTTTTCATTGATACATGTCCCCCAGGGCAGTACCCGGACCCCCATAATCATTGTATGCCCAATTACTTGCATATAAGCCTTCAAAATGGGCACTTTTGATTTTTCACGTTCGGGTCCCATAGACTTCAATGGGGTTCGTTATTCAGTTCTGAACTTTCACAATGTTTGAAAGTTCTGGTGCGAACCGAACAGGGGGTCGTTCAGCCCATCCCTAATAAAGACTATACTGTAAGTGACTATGCTGACACTAATTGTGCATATATATTGCTAAATCATAAAATGGTAATATACTCACAAAAGCAGAATAAAATAAAGCTAGACAATAGCAGCAATCCAGCAATTGAGATGGGAATCCCCACCGACACCACACAATGGAGAAGCTTATGCGTTTCAGGGGACAAACCCCCTTCCTCAGAGCTAGATAGATTGGGATGGTTGCCACTTTTTTGTACAGTTGGATGAATTGGGTGCATGGACGCACTGGATTCCTTCACTACCATTGTGCTCTTGCTGGGTGTCATGTGTATCCCTGTGCTTTTAAGGAGGGATGGGCTCCCTCCAAGCATACCTGCCCTTAATCTATACATTCTTATATGTGCTCCTACTATGGAGGCTCTGGAAATTTAGCGTTAGGACCACAGTATATACAGTTATCCCTTGGCATGGGCACTGTGGCTTACGCATATATTTGCCAATGTGTGCAAACAAAACCCTCTGTATTTAATGTAAACTAAGTAAATGTTCTGGGAAATCTTTTGTTTGTTTGTGATGTGCATTGCACTTCCATGTGCACCTTGCTGTAAAGCCTAGTTATAGATTGGAGTGGTTGCCACTTTTTTGTACATGGTTCTGCACTGGACATTGTCAAGGCAATGCCTCATTATTCAAGGTACCCAAGTGGGAGATATGTTAAAGGGGTAGGAGTAGCCAAGGGTGTGGTGGTGGATTGGAGCACTAGGTTGAGGAGGACCTCATTGATAAAGAAAGAGACTTAGATAATGAGATCCAATGAGAGTTCTCAGGGACTTACCTTGTTTGGACCAGGAGCAGCCAAGGACTGTGAGAGTGTGGGGTTTCTTTGATGGAGCACCATATAATGTTCGTGTTTGAATATAAATCCCTGTATATGTTGAGGATTTTCTCTGCAATAAAGTTTCTTTATCAAACAACAGCAACCGGATGTGACTCTTCCTTGATAAAGCAAAGCAAGTTGATGAAAAATTAAGAACATTATGCCCATCCTGCTGGTCTGTGGTCAACGGTCTAGATAGATACAACCTGGGACTGAGACTTAAGGAGCTAACTTCTGGTACCTTCCTATGTCTGTTAGGCACCTTCGATGGAGGGCTGTGTGTGTGAAATGTGACAACCTGTTAGGAGAATACCTGTAATGAGTGGAGACCAATGGTCGACAACGTCAGACAAGCTCAGTCCTCTGGTCTGTTAGAGATAGGAAAGTCTGAATAGCTAGACCAGTGGTTCTCAACTCCTGTCCTCGGGACCCACTAACAGGCCAGGTTTGCAGGATAACTGAAATACATCACAGGTGATCTCATTTACTGCTCAGTGATTGCAGTATTCTAGTCTGCATCTCCCCAAGGTAATACTTAAAATCTGGCCTGTTGGCGGGTCCTGAGGACCGGAGTTGAGAACCACTGAGCTAGACCAATGATCAGTGTTGGGGTCACAATCCAAGGTCAATGCAAGAGAGAGTTTCGTAATGAAGGTCACAAGCCAAGGTCGATGCAGGAGTAGAGTTTCGTAGTCGGGGTCGCAAACCAAAGTTGTTTCCAAGCAGCAATAGAAGTAGCACAGGTAGTAAGCAGGAACAGACCATAATAATCTGGCAACAGGAAGTGCAGAGGCAAGGTTTATATAGGAAGCCCATGTGAGGAGCAAGGAGTTCAAGGTTCAACAGCAATCAAGACACAAGGCAGGGTTTCCAATGGATCAGGCAGAATGTCCAATAGATCAGGCAGAGAGCTGTCCAGCATCCCAGATAGCTCAGCGAGAAGAATCAATACCAGACACGGAAGAGGTCCCAGGTTCGAGCCCAGTTTCTGACACAACCAGACTCTGTAGAACTGACCTGGGAAAACTGGACCCTCACTGTGTCTCTGGGAGCTGCAGATGAGGAAACAATTTAACCTTTGCCAGGGAGAATATGGACAACTGAGGTTGATCTAGGAGGGGTTAAGAAACTGGTAGCTATTGGGCCAAAGTTTAAACCCCTAACAGCATGTACTACAGATAGTTACAGACTAGAGTTGAGCGAACCTCTGGAAGTTCGGGTTCTGCTGGTCCGTCCAAACTTCGGGACAAAGTCCGGGTCCGGGTCCGGACGGAACCCGAACGATCGCACGGACAACGAACCCCATTGAAATCAATGGGGACCCGAACTTTTAGGCACAAAAATGGCTGTAACAAAGTCCTGGAAAGCCCTAGAGGGCTTCAAAAGGAAGTAAAATGGGGGTAAGGGTAGGGCAAGTGCCCTACAAAAAAATGGGGACAGGGAAATAACTTTAAATATTTAAAAAAAAATAAAAACATAAAAAAAGCAAAAATGGAGGTGAATGTGGATCATCTTTAAACTGTGTCTGAAAAGTATTAATTAACGGTAGAAGCCATATAACTGTTCTAAAATCATCTTCAAACTAGGGCAAGTGCCCTACAAATAAATGGGGATAGGGCCTGTCTCTTATACA
>BLSH010353264.1:788186-840449 GCA_018402905.1 Glandirana rugosa | reverse complement strand
TCACGAATGTCCTTCCTGTAAACTTTCCATCCCTATCTACCTCCTAACGTACATATATATATAATTATGACACAGTAATCAAATATGACCCACCCACCACCCAAATGTAGGTGAAATTATTTCAGAAATACATTTTTTTTTTTTTCTATCGAAAACGATGTTATGAATGGAAGAGAGGTCACGAGAGGGGTCTTCAGAGTAGTGTAGTACCGGGTCTTCGTCTACTAACCCGACGGAGTAGACCTATTACCGTCTTTTACAGACATTATCACAACTCGCTTGGGCCTGACATTGCAAGCCCAGGCATGGCTTGAAAGGCCCCAGGCACCGTGCCTGGGCCTGGGCCTGTAAAGTTTTTAGCAAGCCCAAGCCAGGCCCCAAGACGATAAAATGAGGTGCACAACTCTTCGACGTCCCGTCGGTTAGTTGTTCACAAAGTGTTGATTGGCTGCCCTGCAGCTTCTCAACACGTGGAGTAAAATAGCAGAACCCCGGACCGAACCCGAACGATTTTTGAAATGTCCGGGTCCGGGTCCGTGCCACGGACCCCGGAAAGTTCGGTACGGACCCGAACGTTACAGTCCGGGTTCGCTCAACACTATTACAGACATTTTCTGCCATTATCCAGATGAGGCAGCCCAATCATCTGCTTCTGGGCCATGATGTGATGAGACTTCTGGGGAGAGCACTGGAGAGAAGGTAAGTATTGTAGCAAAAGCTATCTTTTTTTTTTTTTACATAAAGACTTTATTAAAGTGGATGTAAACCCACCACCCACCCAGTATAAACTAATGACACAGTATTAATATATATATACATGCAATCCTCCATCTATCCCTACCTTTCAAATGTCCTTCCTGTAAGCACTAGCAGCTCTGTAAAACTCTGAAATCATAGGGTGTCTGTGTTTGCTGGAATTTGGTGGGTGGAGTTGTGATGTCATAAGCCTCCCCACCCACCTCTATACTGAGACATTGAGGAGGGAGGGAGAGGGGAGTGTAAAACTTTCTCTGCTGTGTGAAGGAGATAAGGAAATTGCTTGTCACTTACAGAACAAGATCGACTGTGTATTTCCCTGTTAGTCTGACTTTCTCTTCCTGAAAAAAGATAAGCTCATTACTCACAGTTGGATTAACTCTTTGTGGCAAGACTGGGCACAGATGATATGACATGCTATACTCTAACAGGCAGAATTATTAACTAATTTTTTTTCGGGTTTACATCCACTTTAAGTTTTAACAAGATACAAGAAAGTAGGACTTGTTTACAGCTTCAATATAATGCAATAAGCAATCAGCGCAGCTGAGCTTCAATTAAGAGTAATAAACTGCTAGCTGAACAACGAAGGTAATCAACCCCAAAACAGAAATAATTCAAATAAGAGAAGCAGCGCAGTAAAAACATAAAATAATGTCCTAAAATATTGTCCTGAAAAACTTTTGTCTTTAGAATACTGTATTGTCCTTAAATCATATACAGCAATCCACCGGTGTTTAGATATCCAAACTGGACAGTGAGACAAATCCCTCCACCAACATCCACTGTGCTCACCTCACAGTTTGACCCCAGTTTTACTAGAGGGTCAAACGCATATGATACACTTCACAGGGTAAAGTCTTCAGGAATCCCTTCCTCTTAACTAAGTAACATCTCCTGCTCAACTTGGAAGGACTCGTTCCAGGACTCGTTCCAAACAGCCAGTGTGATGTATATATGGAAAGAAGTATGTACTAAGCGCAGACTGTTTTTAAGCTTTAAAAAAACTTTTAATAAAGTCAGTCTACTTACAAACATCCGATCAGTAGTGCGTATATACAGCAAGTCAGAACCGCCAAGTAACCATCATAAGCCGATAGGCAACACACAGACGATCCTTGCAGCCAGTTCAGACCCTGTTCCTCTCATCAACAGCAGCGGGTGACATCAGAGCAGGTCCGTTCCCCCGTATGCGTTACGGCATTGACGTGCCTTCCTCGGCGAGGTGGAGCCTGTCTCGTCACCTCGCCTCACTGCTAAGTACTCTCAAGTTACCTTGGGAACCACACAAAGCTAATCCGGGACGCCGCCCACTAGTCAGCCCATATCCTGCACAACACACAGGGGCTGGAGGAAAAGTGAAACTGCTCCCAAACTCAGGGGAGCCATCCACGATTACTTTGATTCCCATTGAAAAAGTCTGATTACTTAAAATTAACATTTTAATTATTAAAATAAAAATGAATAAAATTAAAATATAACAAGTATAAAAAAACATCTCCCGCTGTTTGAGAGGACCATATAGAAAACATCACCCCTCTATTAACACATAGAGTCAGATATTTGACTTTCATTAAAACCAGAACCATAAAAAATAATAATACTACATCTCATCAAAATATGCAGTACCCATCAAATCTATATAAAATTATTTATTGGATATGAAGCAATTTAAATCGAACTCTACATTGAGACCCAGGGGACGCATAACCTGGGTCTCAAAAATCCAATAGGACTCCCTCTTACTAAGTGATCTAATGAAATTCCCTCCTCTCCAATGCCTGGTGACCTTCTCAATCCCCCAAAACTTCAAATGTCTAGGGTCTCGCTGATGGAAGTCTTTAAAGTGTCGGGAGACATTGTGGGAAGAATCCCCTTTTTTAATGTTGGTGACATGCTCCCCTATTCTGGTGGCTAAAGTTCTAGAGGTTCGGCCCACATACTGTAGGCCACAGCTACACTCTAGCATATAGACCACCCCTTCTGTCTGGCAAGTGATCATGGTTCATGGTTGTCGGAGACTTACAAGAACTTAGGGTCAAGAAGATTAAAGACCCCACTTATATTCAAAAGGGTATAGCCTCATTAGAAGCCAACAAAAACATTGTTATCCGCCCGGCGTATAAGGGAGGAGGTCTGGTAGTCCTAAGTAAATCTTATTACAAAGAGGTTATGAGAAGTTTACTAGATGACAGGGACACATACCAATTGCTTACTAAAGATCCTATGATTAAATATAAAGAGGCCTTACATGTGCTAGTAAAGAGGGGGAGTGAAATTGGGGTTCTGAGCAAAAAAGAATCCACCTATTTGGAGCCCTCTGCCTGTAGAACTCCAATTATCTACTGCCTCCCAAGATTCACAAGGACAAGGTACGCCCCCCGGGGAGACCTATTGTCAACGGAATTGACTCTGTTTCAGCTAGAGTCGGTCAGTATATTGACTTCTTCCTTAAGCCCCTAGTGGTTAAGACCAGAGCGTATCTTAGAGATACAAATCATATGATCCAGACATTTGAGGATGTGAAGTGCTCATCTGAATGCTTTCTAGTCTCGGCTGATGTTGGGTTTTTGTACACGATTATTAATCACTCAGATGCCATTTCATCTGTAAAATGGGCCTTTGAGTCTTCGGATCTCTTGCCTGAGCATCAGACGTTCCTTTTGGATTGTTTGAATTTTTGTTTACAAAATAACTATTTTTGGTACCAGCATCAATTTTACCTGCAGATCAGGGGAGTTGCGATGGGCGCTCGCTTCGCTCCCAGTGTAGCCAACCTTTTTATGGCTCACTGGGAGGAGGAAGCAGTTTTTAAGGAGCGCCCAGAGCAACTCCAGTGTTAAAGAAGGTACATTGACGATCTCTTTATGATCTGGGAGGGTGATGAGGTCTCGCTTAACAACTTCATTGCTAATCTCAATAATAATGAAAAAGGCATAGTCCTGACTTGGAAAGTGGACAAGAACAATATGGTTTTCTTGGATTTTGAGATTTCCCGTGAAGGGGATCTCTTCAGGACCAAGAATTACTTCAAACCAACAGACCGAAACGGATATATTCCGTTAGATAGCTGTCATCATCGCACGTGGCTCTGTAACATTCCTAAGGGGCAGTATGTGCGTTTGAAACGAAACTGCACTTCAGAAAGTGACTTTCTCACACAGTCACAAATGTTAACAGAGAGATTTGTGATGAAGGGCTATGATAGGTTACACTTATCCAAAGAATTAGAAAAAGTAAAAAATTTGGATAGGAAGGAGCTAATCAGTAATAGAACTATTAACTCAGATCAACCCTCACAGTATAAGATACTCCTTGATTATAGTGTACAGCACAAAATGGTAGAACGTATTATCTGTAAGCATTGGGGAATTTTACTTAGAGATAGGGTCTTGGGACCTATCCTCCCCCCTAAACCTGGCTTTATATATAGGAAAGCCCCTACCCTTAGAGATCTCATAGCCCCAGGAGTGATAGATCGACCCAGGAACAAAGAAAGTTCTCTGTTTTCATTTCTTGCAGGGTTTTATCCCTGCAGGAGATGTAAAGCTTGTAGACTCTCAAAAGGGGGGGTTAAATGTAAGGAATTCCAGGCTCAAGTGACCAAGAAAAAATATCCAATTAGGAATTTGATCACTTGCCAGACAGAAGGGATGGTCTATATGCTAGAGTGTAGCTGTGGCTTACAGTATGTGGGCCGAACCTCTAGAACTTTAGCCACCAGAATAGGGGAGCATGTCACCAACATTAACAAAGGAGACCCTACCCACAATGTCTCTCGACACTTTAAAGACTTCCATCAGCGAGACCCTAGACATTTGAAGTTTTGGGGGATTGAGAAGGTCACCAGGCATTGGAGAGGAGGGAATTTCATTAGATCACTTAGTCAGAGGGAGTCCTATTGGATTTTTGAGACCCAGGTTATGCGTCCCCTGGGTCTCAATGTAGAGTTCGATTTAAATTGCTTCATATCCAATAAATAATTTTATATAGATTTGATGGGTACTGCATATTTTGATGAGATGTAGTATTATTATTTTTTATGGTTCTGATTTTAATGAATCTCAAATATATGACTCTATGTGTTAATAGAGGGGTGATGTTTTCTGTATGATCCTCTCAGACAGTAGCGGGAGACGGTTTTTTATATTTTTTTATATTTTAATTTTATTCATTTTTATTTTAATAATTAAAATGTTAATTTTATGAAATCTATATAGAGAAAGAGACTTTTTCAATGGGAATCAAAGTAATCGTGGACAGCTCACCTGAGTTTGGGAGCAGTTTCACTTTTCCTCCAGCCCCTGTGTGTTGTGCAGGATATGGGCTGACTAGTGGGCAGCGTCCCGGATTAGCTTCGTGTGGTTCCCAAGGTAACTTGAGAGTACTTAGCAGTGAGGCGAGGTGACGAGGCAGGCTCCACCCCGCCGAGGAAGGCACGTCAATGCCGTAACGCGTACGGGGGAACGGACCTGCTCTGACGTCACCCGCTGCTGTTGATGAGAGGAACAAGGTCTGAACTGGCTGCAAGGATCGTCTGTGTGTTGCCTATGATGGTTACTTGGCGGTTCTGACTTGCTGTATATACGCACTACTGATCGGATGTTTGTAAGTAGACTGACTTTATTAAAAGTTTTTTAAAGCTTAAAAACAGTCTGCACTTAGTATATACTTCTTTCCATATATACATCACACTGGCTGTTTGATCCTGGAACGAGTCCTTCCAAGCTAAGCAGGAGATGTTACTTAGTTAAGAGGAAGGGATTCCTGAAGACTTTACCCTGTGAAGTGTATCATATGCATTTGACCCTCTAGTAAAACTGGGGTCAAACTGTGAGGTGAGTACAGTGGATGTTGGTGGAGGGATTTGTCTCACTGTCCAGTTTGGATATCTAAACATCGGTGGATTGTTGTTTACAGCTTCAGCAATGTCCAAGGGGATATATAATTGAGAACATGTTTAGAAAATATGCATATAATAGACAGAGAAATGATTCACATTGGCAATGTAGAATGGGCAAGTTCAGATGGAACGAGTACTTTGAGTAAGTCCATCAAAAATCATACGAAAATGTGCTAGTTGATAGCACATATGCAAGGAGCCACATATTTTGGACGTCTAGTCTAGCCAATGCCTCTTGGTTTTTGTGAATTTTAAAGGATTGTCGCGAGAGATAGCAATCAGTTCTTCCATCTCTGCTATTTTATTGAGTTTGAGGAACCGTTCTTGGATCTTCGGGGCTTGCTGTGATCTTGAGTGTGCTGGCTATCTTTTTAATCCTGGGGATTTATTTAATTGGTGTACACCTAGAATATTGTTCTAAGGTTTCTCTTGTAGTCAATTAAAAGTGAGTAATCTATTACTTTTAAATGTGCTGAAGTTTAGCCTCTACTGAGTCACAAAAAGTGCAACAGGACCAGAGGTGAATCTGGCTGATTGCTTGGATCAATACAGACAGTTACGTCTTCAGATGCTTTCAATCAGCTTCCAAAAATGTCCAGTCTTTTGCTCTGATGAAATACAAACCCCTCAATAAACTGAAGGAGTTAAATAGATGGACAAGAGCCGATCAGCTCATTTCCTGCTGGAAACACCTGGGTCTAGAGCTGTATGTGATGTGCAACTTGTCTGGCCTTTATCCATATATGTATGATAAAAAATCTTGAGGCTGTCTGTTCCCAGGAAAATTAATATAGAATACATGCTTTCCAGTATTTAAAACCCCAAGGGAAGTACAGCCAGCTCTAGATCTGGCATGTAACACTTTATAGGAACAGAGACACATAGGGGTTAATATATTAAGCTTTTGTCGGTTGTCTGCTAGTCCTGATCCTTAATCTCATCTTTATCCTGGCAGTATTTTCTACCAGGCTTTCTACCTGGCATCTCCTCAGCTGTGTCCTGATGCATCTGCCAACTGTTCTGACCTAAGATCAACTCAAACATTTTGCTAATTGCCTCAACCTCAAAGAGCCTCTGGTCTTTGCCAGGCTGGATGGCAGTTTGTTTATCTAGCCTCTATCTCCAAATTGTTCTACAAGGAAAATGACTTTTACATACAAAGGCTGGAGTGTGAGCAAATGCCCTCTGACACAATGAAGACATCGTTAATTTTTTAAAATATTACTGAGGAGGATGGCGGCTGTTTGTCCTGCTACTGTCAGAAGAAATCCAGATGCTGGTAGGAGGTGGAAAAGCTTGTGCCATAATTGCTCTGAACAGTGTTTTGTTGACCTGTAATGCTACCTGATGTCAAGGTCCTAATTGCTAGGCTTGACCTTCGTCTGATGACTAGGCTGAAGTAATGGATGTGAACAAGAAGGGGGCATTACACAGGAGACTGGGGTAGATGACCTCTAAAACACACAATTTGTCTTAAAATGTACAATATCTCGCAAAAGTGAGTACACCCCTCACATTTTTGTAAATGTTTTATTATATCTTTACATGTGACAACACTGAGGCTGGGTTCACACCTATGCGAATTGGATGTTGCTTAAACCGCATCCAATTCACAGGACACTTGAAAACACATTGTTTTCAATGTGTCCGGTACACATATGTGCGGTGCATTCGCATTCCGCGTTGCACAAAAACCGTGTGCCTTTTCTGCGCAGTGCGGTGCGAATTCCCAGCCCGTTGAGTTCAATGGGAGCGCATCTAACACGGAGATGCACTCCGCACTAAACGGGGATATTTCCCCTGCTCGTGGCTCCTCCCCCACCTCTCCCTCCGCAGCTGCTGCGATGTGGGAAAGGACAGGTGCCGCCGGACAGGTGTGAATCCACCCTGAAGGAATTACACTTTGCTACAATGTAAAGCAGTGAGTGTACAGCTTGTATAACAGTGTAAATTTGCTGTCCCCTCAAAATAACTCAACACACAGCCATTAATGTTTAAACTGCTTGCAACAAAAGGGGGGACACCCCTAAGTGAAAATGCCCAAATTGGGCCCAATTAGCCATTTTCCCTCCCCGGTGTCATATGACTCTTTAGTGTTACAAGGTGTTACAAGGTCTCAGGTGTGAATGGGGAGCAGGTGTGTTAAATTTGGTGCTATCGCTCTCACTCTCTCATACTGGTCACTGGAAGTTCACTAACATGGCACCTACATAAATATGGCCTATGATATAAGTAGATTCCAAGACCCTGAAACTGAGATGCAGCACGGTGGACAAGACCATACAGCGGTTTAACATGACAGGTTCCACTCGGAACAGGCCTCGTCGTGGTTGACTAAAGAAGTTTCGTGCACATGCTCAGCATCATATCTAGAGGCTGTCTTTGGGAAATTGACGCATGAGTGCTGTCAGCATTGCTGCAGAGGTTGAAGGGGTGGGGGGTCAGCCTGTCAGTGCTCAGACCATATGCTGCACACTTTATCAAATTGGTCTGCATGGCTGTCGTCCCAGAAGGAAGCCTCTCCTAAAGATGATGCACAAGAAAGCCCACAAACAGTTTGCTGAAGACAAGCAGACTAAGGACCTGGATTACTGGAACCATGTTCTGTGGTCTGATGAGACCAAGATAAACTTATTTGGTTCAGATTATCATGATCCCCTCCCTTTTAGAGACTGGGTTGTAGGGCAGTATTCCAACATGATAATGACCCCGAACACACCTCCAAGACGACCACTCCCTTGTTAAAGAAGCTGAGGGTAAAGGTGATGGACTGGCCAAGCATGTCTCCAGACCTAAACCCTATTAAGCATCTGTGGGGCATCCTAATACGGAAGGTGGGGGAGTGCAAAGTCTCTAACATCCACCAGCTCTGTGATGTCGTCATGGAGAAGTGGAAGAGGACTCCAGTGGCAACCTGTGAAGCTCTGGTAAACTCCATGCCCAAGACAGTCAAGGCAGTGCTGCAAAATAATGGTGGCCAGACAAAATATTGACACTTTGGGCCCAATTTGGACATTTTCACTTAGGGGTATACTCACTTTTGTTGCCAGCGGTTTAGACATTTATGGCTGTGTGTTGAGTTATGTTGAGGGGACAGCAAATTTACACTGTTATACAAGCTGTGCACTCACTACTTTACATTGTATCAAAGTGTCATTTCTTCAGTGTTGTCACATCAAAAGATATAAAATATTTACAAATATGTGAGGGGTGTACTCACTTTTGTGAGATACTGTATGTCAACCCTGACAATGATTTTCTCTTATTTGCACCGCTCCCTTTTGACCTGTTAAAAGTATTATTTAAAGTTGTTTTTTTTAATTTCTTGGATAGCATTGCACTGCATAGAAACCAATCAGCTTCCAGGTCTTATTGCCATAGCTTAATTGAGCAAGCTGAAGTTAGAAGCTGCTCGGTTTCTATGCAGAAGTGAGCCCGATTTTGCACTCTTCAGCTTTAGTAAATAATCCCCCTTTAGTTCCTAGCTCCCTCTGTGAACTACAGAACACCTCCAACCTTTCATAATGGAGAAGAAGAAAGAGAGAGGTGATAGTCCCAACACACATGGCAGGAGGTGTATAAGTGACAGGAACACCAGATGAAAATAAAGGGAAAAAAAATATTAAAAAAAAATAAAATCAATGCAGCCACCACCATCTAAGGCAGGGTTCCTCCAGAGGTTGCTAGGGGTTCCTTGAGCAATGGTCAATTTCTACCTCTCAGATAAATTCCCAATGATACCATTGATCTTTTTAGCTATCTGTAAGAGGGATATTCTTCCCAATGACCACAAGTGTAAGGAGCATTCTTCCCATTGACCATCACACTAATGTATCATGAGTTGTAGATTTTTAATTTTTAGCAGGGGTTCCCCGAGACCAGAGAATTATTTCAAAGGTTCCTCGGTGTTGCAAAGGTTGAGAAGGCTTATCTAAGGAATGGTCATCTGAAACGTACTACATTTTTGTTCTTGGATCTAGATACACTTTATTGGCTGTTTTACATTTTCTTGACAAGGTTAGTTAACTTTTTCAGAAAAAATAAAAAGGTGGACTAACACCCTACACTTTCCCACACAGCACCGCTCTTCTTCCCCTTCTTTCTGCAGGGCTTCAATAGCAGATCAGAATGATCATGATTAGTCAGTGCCGGCACTCGAGAGCTTTGACCAATTGGAATTGCTCTGATCTGTCCCGGAATCCCTACAAAAAGAAAGGAAAGAAGAGCGGGGATTGCAAATCCCCAGAAAGCTGCAGACCCACCAAGGTAAGTACAGCAGGGACCAGGGGGGGTTGGTGTTGGTTGGTGTACGGTTTAAGTTCACCTTTTATTTTTTTCTGAAATGGTGAATTTACACTTTAACAGGTATGTTTGTGTTTGTATTTTCTCGAAATGCATTCAAAATGTGGGGGCATGCAATGGAAATGTATACTTCTGCAATTGGTTAAAATTAGAGTTGAGCGAACCCGTGGATGTTCGGGTTCGGTGGGTTCGGCCGAACTTCGGAAAAAAGTCCGGGTTCGGTACCGAACTTGAGCCGAACTTTACCCCGACCCCCATTGAATTCAATGGGGACACAAACTTTTCGGCACGAAAATGACTGTAAAAGAGTCCTGGAAAGTGCTAGAGGGCTGCAAAATGATTTTAGAACAATAATCTGTCCCTTACAGCAACAACGGGAACCTGACCCTATAGAACTAGGAGATGATTTTAGAACAATAATCTGTCCCTCTAAGCAGTAGACTCTATCTATTCCAGTCAGATCGTTCTGTAATGCAGGATGAGATCGGCAATCTCTCCCTAAAAGCAGTAGTAGTAGTAATCTCTACCTATCTATCTATCTGCAATCTGTCCCTCACAGCACCGGCAGCATCCTCTCCCTACACTACCCAGAGAGCATGTGACATGCAGCACTGTGACTCCAGCCTCATATAGAGTCTGGGTCACATGATGCACTGGCCAATCACAGCCATGCCATTAGTAGGCATGGCTGTGATGGCTTCTAGGGAAAACCAGTGAAACGCTTGTTGATTGGCTGCCCTGCAGCTATTCAACATGCGTGATCAAATACCCGAACCCTGAACTCGAGCCCAAACTTTTTTTCAAATGTCCGGGTTCGGGTCCAGGTCACAGACACCCCAAAGTTTGGTATGAACCCAAACTTTACAGTTTGGGTTCGCTCAACTCTATTTAAAATGTATCAAGATTTAACAGGCTTTTCCTGGTGCTTTTGCGTGAGGCCATTCTCTTGTTACATGATTCTGCAACATCAAACTGCCATCTTGGGGAGTTAAACTGGGTATACATTAGTAAATATTCCATCGAACGTTTGTTCGAATATTCGTACAAACATTTTCAGTACATTTTCAGTACATTTGATGACTTGATGAATGTCGTTCGAAACTAGTTCTATTCTGCTCCTTCAATTTTTCTCGTCACTTCGGTGGAAAACAAGCATTACCCAGGAAATAATTAGAAACAAAAAACATTTTGAAAGGAAATCTACTAGCCTATACCCAGCTTTAAGATGGTCATACATGGATCAAAATTTGGCTGGTTCAGCAGGGACCTGCAAAAATTTGATCCATGTATGGACATGCTGGTTGTCTATCGATTGGCTTGTGAACAACCAGCCTGTCAGGTTTTTTTCCCGAATGAACAATGTCGCTGGCTAGAGCCTGCAACACTTATTATTGTATTCTGGCTGAGGGGAAGGCTCCCTGCTATCAGAATACAATACCACAGTGGGAAGGACTCCCCCTCCATATTGAGTGTGTGCATGATCAATATATGGGCTGCGTTCAGTCTAGTACACACTTTTTTTTTTTTTCATTTAACCCAGGGGGCTGAAGGAAATAAACCTGAGCAGCTTGGGAGCCGCTATGCTAACTATGCAAAGTTAGTATAGCGATCCCCCCGCTGAGCTTCTGACAGGGGAACTCTCCCCCCCCGCCAGAACACATTAGTCAGCACTCTCAGCCATTGGCTGAGAGCACTGATCGGCTGCCATTCAGCAGACCTTTTTCAGTCATGTCCCTTCCACAGAAGCCGGCTGAGCGTCCAGCTTCTGTCTCACCAGCTACTGTACAAACGGGCCATGTGTACAGCCCTTAAGTCTTATTTACCTCCAGTTTCGTTATATATGAACTGGAGGTGATTCTTTTGAATTTTTCACAGCCATTGGGACACATTATGAAGGTGACACAAATAAGAACTACATGAACCTATCTTTCAAAGCTGTTACCAAGTCTGTTGCAATTTCTCAAGGTGGCATACTGATCCATGGATGAGTTATAGGCTATAGGCCTACAAGACCTCTGCTAGTTACTGCTGCACCTATTTCTATGGCACTGCCTATCACTCAGATAAAAAGGCCTCCGCACATTAGAGAACATGCTAAAAAAACTACAGCATAATGCAGTCAGTTAAAGTATGGCTTGTTTAGCACATACTGTATGAAGAGTATATGCAATGTAGCATCCAACAGGGTTAAAGTAGAACTAAAGGCAAAACATAAGGGAAGGTTATAACCCCTGTCAACTTTTTCTTTGCCATTTGTGTCCCATTGGAGAGATTTCCCTTCACTTCGTTTTCCATTGCCAATACAAGAAGTGATAGGAAATCCTTCCAAAGTGTGGGAATCTCTGGTTGTCACCATCAATACAGTGTTTCCCTGAAAGTAAGACCTACCCCAAAAATAAGACCTACTCCGATTTTCGGGAAGGACGGCAATATAAGCCCTACCCCGAAAATAAGCCCTAGCTTAAAGGGAAGAGAGCACAGGCAAGTTACAGAAGCGCAGAGCAACACTATAAGAAGGTATTTGACTCAATTATATTACAGAAACGCACACCTTTTACATTGTATACTGCTGTAATAGAGAGGAGTCTAGCATTTTATAACCACTTTTGCTATTATTCACACTGGAGAGAGAAGACAGCACATTAAATGGCAAGCCTTACCCCGAAAATAAGCCCTACTGTGTTTTTGGCTGCCAAAATTAATATAAGACCCGGGCTTCTTTTTGGGGAAACACAGTAGTGTCCCCATTGGAAGGTTTTCTTCTATTACTGTTCTGGTGAGAACCCAAAATTTAGGATTTTCTTTCACTTTCAATGATAATGGTAAGCATGACAAATAGAGAGGGTGAATCTCCCTACGAGGTACATAGATGACAAACCCCCACCCAAAAAAATTGATAGGTGTTCTAATCCCTCTCTACTCTATCCAACACTAAAAAAAAGTTTTGCATTTAGTTATACTTTAAAAACGGTATACAATCAATTGTACCAATGTGTCATTCTCTCTGAATAGGATTTACAAACATGGCAACCTTCCTAAATACATACAAATATCAATAAATACTTATGATATAATAAAGGTTTAAACAAAATGTAAATAGCATAGTGTTACCGTTAGTTACTGAGTATTAAACATATTTAGGTGTTGTCATCGCTGTATGGATCCCCCTATATACAGTATATTACCTTACCATGTATATGAATACGATTCTTGTCCTTTCGCTACTGATCTCCTCATTTATGAATCCCCATGATATTGACTTTTGTGCATTATTAGATATATTGTAAGAATGGCTCCTTCACAAATTGGTTGTGCCTTCTTGTTCTGTCACTTTTCTTTATAAATAAAGTGAATTGCAAAAAAAAAGTAAAGGTTTTCCTTAAAGTATTTCATTTTCTTATTTAAATTGTTGCTGGAAAGGACAAGGAGATAAGCGGTGTTGGTGTTACAGCGTACAGGTATTTGTAATTTTATATACTACTCAGAAGATTCCTACATTAAAGAGGAGGTTCAGCCTGGGCAAAAATTACTGTAGCTGCTGACTTTTAATAAATGGACACTTAAAGCGCCGTTCTCACCCGGGCTAGTTCTTCACTAGCCTTCAGGTTCCCAGCAGCAGCATCCTAACTGTGGCCAGTCAGCTATGCAGCTTTCAGCTTCATAGCCGACTGGCCACTGTACATGCGCAAGCGGTGCTACGCTTTATGAATGGTCTCGCAGTCTTCTGGGACCTGTGATGTGTCTCAGAAGACTGCAAAGAGGGATGGGGAAGGAGAACTTCTGCCTGGATCCACCCTTTTGGGTGGAGTTTTGCTTTAAGCACTTGTTTACCCAGGCCAATTTTTATGTTTTGCATACATGTTAACCACTTCAGCCCCGGAAGGATTTCCCACTTTAGGACCAGAGCACTTTTTGCGATTCGGGACTGCGTCGCTTTAAGTGACAATCACACGGTCGTGTGACGTTGTACCCAAACAAAATTGACGTCTCACAAATAGAGCTCTCTTTTGGTGGTATTTGATCACCTCTGCATCATTTTTAAACACCGATATAAACAAAGAGTGACAATTTTGCAAAATAAAAACAATATTTCTTACTTTTTGCTAAAATACATATCCAAAAATAAAATATATAAAAAAACGAATTTATTCATCAGTTTTGGCCGATATATATTCTTCCTCATAATTTTGGTAAAAAAAAATATTGCAATCGGCGAATATTGATTGGTTTGCGCAAAAGTTGAATTCATTTATGGGGTTTTTATGTTCTTTTTTTTTTATTAGTAGTAATGGCTGCGATCTGCGATTTTTAGTGGGACTGCAATTTTGCGGTGGACATGTCGGACAATTTTGACACTTTTTTGGGACCATTGGCATTTACACAGCGATCAATGCTATGAAAATGCACTGATTACTGTACAAATGTCACTGGCAAGGAAGGGGTTAACACTAAGGGGCACTCTAGGGGTTAACTGCATTCCTTGGGATGTGTTACTAACTGTGGGGGCTGGGCTGACTGGGGGAGGAGAGTGATCGCTGCTCCCATACACAGGGAGCCTACGATCACATTCCTTCCCAACTGACAGAACGGGGATCCGCTTGTGTACATTAGCGGTCCTCGTTCTGTCACTGCGGGGGAGCACCCCGTAACACAGTGAGCACGCGAGCGCGCCTCCAGCAGCGCGTGCATGCTCACGATCCACGATCCCGCAGCCGCCGTCAGGTGATGGCGGATCGTGATATCAAGCCAGGTTGTTGCCGTCAATCCACAGTGGGCAGTTGGCAATTGGTTAAAATGTACATTTTAAGCCTGAAGGTCCAGTAGTTAAATCCCCAGAACACTAAATGTTTTCCAAAAGTAAAGATCCTGGAGAATAAAGTGGTGGAAGCTGTTTATCAACCAACATATGTGAATCTAGCCAGCCTAAAAGCTCACATCATGCTTCATTAGCTTTTATCCTGGCCACAGAAGCAGGGAAAGTGACAGCCAAACCCTTAAAGTGTTACTAAACCTAAGATCCTGCATTCACTATATCCGGTCTCCCACAGTACACAGAACATGGAAACGCAATTATTTTAGTAAATATAATGCTAAATACCTTTTCTCATCATCAGTATATAAAGCAATCTTGTGACTTCTATCAATGTCCCGGCCGAGCACTGGTTATAGCTTGTAGGGGGAGATTTCATTCTCCTCTGACTGTCCTATAAGGCAGCATGACACCTGACCCTCTGTTTGGACAGTGTTGATTGGCGCTGTGCTGATCACATGCACAACTCACAAAAAACAAAAAAAAAACTCTCTAGCAATACACACTTAACTGAGCATGTACAGAGTGCCTCCAAAGCTCTGTACTATCAGCAGATGGATTGGTGACTGCGGAAGAAGAGGGGATCAGAGAAGACAAGATCACACAGTCTTTTTACACAATGCAGAAGGTTAACCCCTTAAGTTTCACAGTGACTATACCAAGCATGCTTTACTGCATATACAGACTGATTTTACTGTTGTGGGTTTAGTAACACTTTTAATAGAGCTAATCGATGTCACTTCTGTGTTCATTGCTGGAGGAGAGATCAGTGAACGGACATTTGTTGGTCTCCCTTCCACCTGCCAGCACCTGCCATTCCAGTCCTGGGTCTACAAGTGGGACAGTGAAGCTTGGGATACATGGCGAGGGCAGTCAGGTGGGGGGGTGGTACCTTCGTTGGGATGTAAAAGTAAAATTAATCAGGCAGCTTTACAACTACCTGAATCACTTCCACATGAAAGCCAATCACCTGCTCTACAAATGTAAACATGCTAGCAGCCAGGATTGTGTATAAAATCCATGTCTACCAGCTGCTGTTTATAAACGGTGCTGGTAGACAAGTAGTTAAAATTGTTAAGTTACTAGTGCCAAATTCTGCTCATTTACAAAATGTCATTTAATTATTAACAATTATAATTAGTTTCATTTTATTCATTAATTTAGTTATGATATTCATTTATTTAAAATTAATTTCATTATAATTCTTAATTTAATTATTATTAACAAAATGTAATTTACTTGAATTTCCTATTTAAATTTTTACTTCAAAGGACAAGTAGATAAATGGCATTGTTGTTACAGTGTAAATGTATATTTCACTTCCTATATACCTAATGGAATTTCTCAGGAGACTCCTACATTAAACATGTTAAGTTACTTCTGCCAAACTCTGCTCATTAACAAACAAATTGCCATATTAATTCTGAGTCCCAGTGGCACAATCCTAAGAAATGAACGTTATTTAAAGGTTCAACTGTTTATTATCAAGTTAAATCTCCCTGTCTTAACACCAGAATACAGTCACAAATCAGTGCTCCACTGTTTTCTTGCTTCGTATTTGTTTGGAAACCTCAAGTTCTTATTGGCTATCTAAACTTGAGGTTTGAGTCTCCAGCTGCACAAATACAGAAATAAACAGATATATAAAAGGAAACAGATACTGCTGAATGTGGAAGTTTTTTTTAAGACATTTAGTAAAGCAAAATTTTCCCCAGAGGCTCATTCTAGCTACAGTATTGCTCATAAGTTTACATACCCTGGCAGAATTTATGATTTCTTGGCCATTTTTCAGAGAACATGAATGAGAACACAAAAAACATTTCTTTCACTCATGGTTAGTGTTTGGCTGAAGCCATTTATTATCAATCAACTGTGTTTACTCTTTTTAAATCATAATGACAACAAAATCTACCCAAATGACCCTGATCAAAAGTCTACATACCCTGGTGGTTTTGGCCTGATAACATGCACACAAGTTGACACAAAGGGGTTTGAATGGCTATTAAAGGTAACCATCCTCACCTGTGATCTGTTTGCTTGTAATTAGTGTGTCTGTATAAAAGGTCAATGAGTTTCTGGACTCCTGACAGACCCTTGCATCTTTCATCCAGTGCTGCACTGACGTTTCCGGATTCTGAGTTATGGGGAAAGCAAAATAATTTTTAATCGATCTGCGGGAAAAGGTAGTTGAACTGTATAAAACAGGGAAAAGGTAGTTGAACTGTATAAAACAGGAGTTGAGAATGCAAATCAGCAGTGTTAAAACTCCAATCAAGAAGTGGAAAATGAGGGGTTCTGTTGAAACCAAACCACGGTCAGGTAAACCAACTAAAATTTCAGCCACAACGGCCAGGAAAATTTTTGGGATGCAAAGAAAAACCCACAAATAACTGCAGGTGAAATACAGGACTCTGAAAACATGTGGTGTGGCTGTTTAAAGATGCGCAATAAGGAGGCACTTGAAGAAAGATGGGCTGCATGGTCGAGAAGAAAGCCATTACTACACAAATGCCACAAAGTATCCCACTTACAATACACCAAACAGCACAGAGACAAGCCTCAAACCTTCTGGCACAAAGTCATTTGGAGTGATGAGACCAAAATTGAGCTTTTTGGCCACAGCCATAAACACTACATTTGGAGAGGAGTCAACAAGGCCTGTGAAACAAGGAGGTGGATCACTGATGTTTTGGGGATGTGTGAGCTACAAAGGCACAGGAAATTTGGTCAAATTTGATGGCAAGATGAATGCAGTATGCTATCAAAAAATACTGGAGGAACATTTGCATTCATCAGCCAGGAAGCTGTGCATGGGATGTACTTGGACATTCCAGCATGACAATGATCCAAAACACAAGGCCAAGTCGACCTGTCATTGGCTACAGCAGAATAAAGTGAAGGTTCTGGAGTGGCCATCTCAGTCTCCTGATCTCAATATCATTGAGTCACTCTGGGGAGATCTCAAATGTACAGTTCATGCAAGACAGCCCAAGAATTTCTAGGAACTTGAAGCTTTTTGCCAAGAGAAATGGGCAGCTTTACCATCTGAGAAGATAAAGAGACTCATCCACAAGTACCACAAAAGATTTCAAGCCGTCATTGATGTTAAAGGGGGCAATACACGGTATTAAGAACTGGGGTAGGTAAACTTTTGATCAGGGTCAGTTGGGTAGTTTCTGTTGTCATTATGATTTAAAAAGATTAAACACAGTTGATTGATAATAAACGGCTTCAGCCAAACACTAACCACGAGTGAAAGAAATGTTTTTGTGTTCTCATTCATATTCTCTGAAAAATGGCCAAGAAATCATAAATTCTGCCAGGGTATGTAAACTTATGAGCACAACTGTATACGGTATATGCGACTTCCTAGGGGTAGTGGAAAGAACGATAAATCCAGGAAATACTGTTTAAAAGGAAGGATGAGGAGGGGAAAAGGGATAATTAACTTGAATTTAGGCTTTAAAGAACAATGGCCAACTAACTGCAAAGCTGAAGGTTCTTCTAAATAAGGGGTTCGTAACTATGGGTATGTGGATGGATGCAGCGTGGTGTGGCGATAATAACTCAAACACAGTCCACGTGCAATCAGTAGAACTAGTATTGTAGAAAAGCCAGAACTTGAATTCTAGTCAAAGCAAACAGTTCTCAACAACCCAGTTGAAAGAGGACCCAACCGGGAGCATTCACGAATACCAACAGCATGTAGCAGAGCAGGTTTCAGCCGAACTGACATTGTCTGTCTGGAGGGGCAGAATGTGGCTTGACCATCTGATACCCAAGCAGGAAGATATCCAAGGCAATTGCAAGCCCTAAAGTTTCCCTTCACATTGTGAACCTTTCCCTGCCACTAATACTGTCCCTGACAGATGGGAGACCTGTCCTACACTACTCACACGCGCATGCGTGCCAAAACCTGGGAAGCAGGGACTTAAAAAGATTCTACTGACCCAAGATGACAACTAACAGTCATTTGGATACAGCACAGCCAACCAGAACACTGCTTTCAGGAACTAGGATACCGCAGAGAAACCAAGTTTCCCTTGACTTCCTCTTCAAGCTGTGATGCCACTCTGGACAGGCACCACCTACAGTGGAAGAAGCAGACTGCACCTGCCTACAGCCATTTATAACCCTTGGGGTTAGTTATGGAAACCAAATGATGGGGTATGTGACTGGATGTCTGAATAAATAAATAAATGAAATTTGAAATATATGAAAATTGACTTGATGTGTAAAATATGTGAAATAGGTCCCTTTCACATGGACGTATCTGTGTGCATGGTCCATTTTCACTCAGTAGGGTTCGCTCCGCTGATCCCCGCTGAGCCGGCAGATGACAGATCCGTCTCCGCTCACTGTGCAGAGACATATCTGTCAGAGCCCCGCTCTCCTCTATGGGAAATCGGATGACAACGGACTCTCTGTCTGCTGTCATCCGATCCCCAGACAGATGGAAAAATAGGTTTTCCATCCGTCCCACTTTACGGTGCAGGATCGGATCGGAGAGCGGTAGATGTCAGTGGACATATCACCACTGACAACCGTCACTCCATAGAGGAGAATGGGGTGTCCGTTCAGGTATGCCTGAAAAACGGACAGGCGGACCTGAACAGAACGTCCGTGTGAAAGGGGCCTAACACGGACCTTCATTCCATGGTCTGATGGCATAAAACAGAAGTAAAAATCCTGATAGTTACAGCTAGCTTTTGTCATTGTAATTTGCCATTTTATATGAATAAATATTATTTTTTTTTTTTTTATAGCTGTTCTGTTCCTAGCTATCCACATGTAGACTAAAACCAAGCTATTGAAATATTTTGAAGGTAGCTAATAGGACTGTACATGCGGTTTCACAGAATGAATAGCTCTGCAAAGTTTTTATAAAAACACTCCTGTGTGTTATCAGTATTAGGTCAGGCAGATGGCAGAGCAGCAACAATCAGACTTCAGATGCCCTGAACATAGGACCAAGCCCAACCATGGGAGCATAGTTTTGTCATTTTTTTCTGGCTTTTATCGAGGCCAATTTACAAGCTTTGATTGAACAAGGGCATGCATAACTGGGCATTGCCATAAGGGACATATGCCAATGCAAAGAAAAAAACACTGTTCAGCAGAAAAAAAAAATTTAAAAATGCCATTTAGCAGGGAGAAGGATTTATTTTTAACTGTGGTAATATTAAAATTACACAAATCCACACAAATGGAAGTAAAGTCCACAAATACTCCTTGCTCCCTTGCCAGCGGGGCCTCTTCTCCTTGGCTTCTTCTTGGTTCCAGGTCTTTAGCCAGCGATTGGTCAGTGATGGGCCATCAGGTATGCTGGAGATGCACATTGAACTGCCCAAGCCAAGCTAGATAGGAGTGCTTTTATTATTGTTTACAGCTAGGTCCGCTAGGAGTATTTGTGAGTGCAATGGAGTGAAGAACGTTACAAATCTCCCCATTTTTGGGCAGAGCAGCAGTAAAAGATTTTTCTTCCAGTCTCTGTGATTATATTTAATATACAGGGTGGGCCATTTATATGTATACACCTTAATAAAATGGGAATGGTTGGTGATATTAACTTCCTGTTTGTGGCACATTAGTATATGTGAGGGGGGAAACTTTTCAAGATGGGTGGTGATCATGGCGGCCATTTTGAAGTCAGCCATTTTGAATCCAACTTTTGTTTTTTCAATAGGAAGAGGGTCATGTGACACATCAAACTTATTGGGAATTTCACAAGAAAAACAATGGTGTGCTTGGTTTTAATGTAACTTTATTCTTTCATTAGTTATTTACAAGTTTCTCTTTGTTTACAGCCATTGGCATGTCGCTGAGGTTAACACGTGCGGAGCAGATAGAAATTGTGTTGATGTCTGTAACGCAGTAACCGGGTCATTGCAGCAGATTTCAATGCAAGACAGCCTACGAGACCACCCATCTCCCATGCTACAGTTAGCAAACTGCTTGCTAAGTTTCGTGAAACTGGTTCAGTGTTGGATTTGCCAAAATGTGGATGCATGAAATCTGTCACTAATGAAGAAACATCAGTGGCTGTCCTAGCTTCATTCAGCAAGAGCCCACAGCGTAGCACTCGCCGCATGTGACTGGAGAGTGGCATTAGTCGAACATCCCTTTGGCGGATATTAGCTACTCACAAATGGCACCCTTACAAACTCCAGCTACTGCAGCATCTCAACGAGGATGACCCAGATCGGTGCACTGAATTTGCAGAATGGGCAAAACAAAAATTGGAACAGGACCCTCAGTTTACGCAGAAGATTTTGTTCAGTGATGAGGCAAACTTTTATGTGAATCGTGAAGTTAACAAACAAAACCACCGCTATTGGTCTGACAGTAACCCACATTGGATAGATCCCTCCAAGACTGTTGGAACCAAAAAAATTATGGTATGGTGTGGTATATGGGGTACAAAGATAGTGGGACCATTCTTCTCCTCAATGGAAACCTCAAGGCCACTGGATATGCGAAATTGCTACATGATGATGTGTTTCCCTCTTTATGCACTGAAGCTGGCACGTTCCCTGAGTTTTTCCAGCAAGATGGTGCACCACCACATTATGGGCGTCAGGTCCGAGCATTCCTAGATGAACAGTTTCCTGGAAAGTGGATTGGTCATCGTGGGCCAGTTGAATGGCCCCCAAGGTCTCCCGATCTGACCCCCTTAGACTTTTATCTTTGGGTTCATCTGAAGGCAATTGTCTATGCTGTGAAGATACGAGATGTGCAGCACCTGAAACTACAGACACTGGAAGCCTGTGCTAGCATTTCTCCTGCGGTGTTGCTATCAGTGTGTGAAGAGTGGGAGAAGAGGGTTGCATTGACAATCCAACACAATGGGCAGCACATTGAACACATTTTATAAGTGGTCAGAAACTTGTAAATAACTCATGAAAGAATAAAGTTACATTAAAACCAAGCACACCATTGTTTTTCTTGTGAAATTCCCAATAAGTTTGATGTGTCACATGACCCTCTTGTAATTGAAAAAACAAAAGTTGGATTCAAAATGGCCGACTTCAAAATGGCCACCATGGTCACCACCCATCTTGAAAAGTTTCCCCCCTCACATATACTAATGTGCCACAAACAGGAAGTTAATATCACCAACCATTCCCATTTTATTAAGGTGTATCCATATAAATGGCCCACCCTGTAGTTTAATGGGTAGGAAATGGCTGAGTGTGATATACTATTTTGCTTGAATCTGCTCATACATTTTAAGTCTGTATGAATACATCTTTCCAGGTCTGTATGAAAACATGTTTCCTTATACAGCCATAGTATAATGTGTTTAGAAAAGCTCTGCCTTTTCTGATAACAAAAAAACAATCCTTGAGCTCCAGTCAAGTGGTTTTGCCTAAGCTGAGATGACATCATAAGTCCTCTGCAGGTGGGAAGAAGCATTTTCTCAGTCTCGAGCCCCCAAAAGTAGATTGTAACTTTGCACCTTTGTATTGAGTCACAAGGTGAGGGGCTGATCTGTCACAGACATTAATGAACACAGCCAAGAACAGTACCAGCACCAGGATTTAGTTGAGTGTGCTATCTCTGAGCAAGCCTCTCAGTCTAGTAAGTAAATGCTGTTCCTGGATAACATCTGAACAAAAGTAAGACTGTTCTTCTGGACAGAAAAGCAGATACCAACATTGTCAGGGGGAATACTGGGCTATCTGTGATAGGTAATAAATTCCTGGAAGTCTTATATTTAAAGCAGAACTTCACTCCCACTCTGGCTAGGCTCCACCCCCTCTGCTGCTACCATTATTGTGCATGCGCAGATGTAGCCATGGGGCTCTGCTCAGGCTTCGGGTCCTGGCAGACCTTGTTGGCGCATCTGCGCACACGTAGAGGGGAAGGTTTTGAGCTTGCCTGTTGCTAGTCTTTGCGTGCATGCAGGAAACCCCACACGTGTGCAGATGGCAGGAAACCGGCGCATGCGTTGATGTGCCACAGGGCTCTCTCGGGAACTGAGCCCTGCAGCACATTGATGCACATGCAGGGGGAGGGGAGGGTGTCTTGCCTAGGCAAGAAAAGTAGAGGTGCTGTTATGCAACATGAATAAAGAGTATTAAAAAAAGGCCTAATGGTAAGAGGGGAAGGGGGGAGGGAGAACGGCAGCCTAAGATGTCATTTAGACCTCGTTCACACCATGGTGCAGACACGTCTGTTTTTCTGCACTTGTTCTGCAAGGGCACAAAAAAAAACAATTGTTCTTTAGGTGCCCTGTTCACACCACCACACTCGTATCGCGTGCAGATTTTTTCTGCACGGGAACAAACTAACATGACATCAACATCGGTGTGAATAGGGCACATAACTGACACGCATGGAAACTGATGTCAGCGTGCATGAAAACTGAAGGAAACTGATGTCGGTTTTCACATCAGTTCCCATCAGTTTTCATGCATGTATGGTGTGAATGAGCCCTTAGGATAAAGGCCCATTTTAAATGTATGCATTTACCATGAAACCATCTATCTGACGCATTGGTCCACTTTACGTAGTTTTTGTTTTTCTTGAATCAAAGTTTAGTCACATTGAGTTGTGAACTCAAGGATGTTTTAAGCCTGGATGCAACCCAGACGAATAGGGCCTTAGGTCACTCTCCAATGACTTGGAACATAACTTTGAAATTTTAACCATAGAGCATAAGTGGTGACCGCGACAACTCTAACTGCTTTTCTTGGGACCCACTCAAATCACACAAAGAAGGAACTGTCTCATGGCCTCCAACCTTTAGCCATTCCAGCATTAGCCAAAGTAACTCTGTCCCCTGATAAGTCTCCAAAATGTCTGACAATGTTTAAACAAAATCACTGGCCTTGATTATCCATCAATGTTATTGAAGCAGTAAGCAGCCAAGTGGGCAAAGTGCAAAAATGTACTATTTTAATTAATTATGAGTTGGAGTAATCAGATAATCGAGCCAGGGAATTATCTTGAGATATGTGTCAAATCTGTCTCAAAGTGACCGTGTTTTTTGGCCATTTATCATTTAGGCCTGTGGCCTTACACAGGGGGCAAGTAGGGTGGTAAAAACAAGCTTTATCGACTCCCCCTCAACCGCTCACGTAAAAGATAACATGCATCCATAGGAGATCTTACACATGACATGCTTTAGGACCATGACAATTTCAACTCGGCTTGTTGAGTTTGCCAGTCTCATTAATTGAAGTCAACGGGGCCTCACCGCAACTGTGTGCCAAACATATATTTAAATACAATATCCAGCTTCGACTAGAAAAAACAGATACTCAGGAGGGGTGAGAATCACCTCCTGAACATGTGAAAGCTGCTGTTCTCCTGCCCATCTAGAGGAGCCCTTAAAGTGGAACTTCACCCCAAAGGGGGAGTTCTGTTTATTTGCCTCCCCCTTTAACACTTGAAACTTATTTTTTTGGGTAGGGGGAGTGGGTACCTGATTTTCACATATGATCTGAGTGGAAGTTCACCCTCTCTTTGCCCCCGTAGCCTTCTGGGACACATCACAGATCCTAGAAGACTGTGGGACCATTCACAAAACCCAGCGCGGCCTACGCAGTGGTTTCCCTTAGTTAAGATGCTGGCGCCTGGACCCAAAGCCCATTGAAGACTGTGGTGAGGACCGCACTGGACCCTGGATAGGTAAGTGTCCTTATATTAACTGTCAGCAGGTACAGTATTTGCAGCTGCAGACTTTAATGTTTTGGGGGGAGACTGAAGCTCCTCTTTAAGGTATATGTAAAACCACTCACTGAGATATACAATGCGTTAAACTAATTTCAAAACTCTTTTTAAATATCTTTAAATCTTCATCTTTCATTTAAATAAAACCTAATGTTCCTGCCAGGAAGGTCCTTGCTCAGGTACTTCTTATTGTAGAGTGACACATTCCAAGCTTGTCTGTCAGCTGTGCACCTCTTATATAGCGGGGTTTCCTCTCATTTCCTGTCTTGGCTATGGGACAGGAAGTGAAAGGAAATCTCCCCAATGGAACACAGATTGAGAAAACAGCTGACAGGGGTATAACCCTACCTTACGTTACCCAAAATGAAAAAAAAAATGGTTTGCCTTTAGTTCTACTTTAAGGGCCTGATCACACCAGGTGCAGTGACACTGCATTGGGAGGATATTCCAGCGCTGTCCCATCGCAAAACAACGCAAAATGCATTGTCTCCTATGTGACCAATTCACAACATCATGTTGGGCGGTAGTGTGTGAAAAAAGTACAGCAAGCCATCTTTTTTTACCAAAGTATTTCCATGAAGGCCAATCCATTGCATTGCACCACATGGTGACCAATAAAACTTGTGTAAACAAATGGCCACTGCCCTCACCTATAGTTTGGCTCACTAATACTTTAGCACTACAAACAAATGACCACTGCCCTCACCTACTGAGGCCTTTGAGTTGTTGAGCTGGGGATTTCTTTGGTTATGTTTTGATTAAAACTTGTGTGACATTTCAATAAAGTTTGTTTAAAAAAACAATCAGCACATCGGCCTGCAGTTATCCCATCAAATCACACCGCGGACCAGTAACTTAGCAGCTACTATGAATAGACCCTAAAGTTGACCTCTACTTTTTCGTCCATTATAAGATGAATTAGAATTAGCCAGGTTTGTGACATCTTCATCCTTCTTTAGAGGTAGCTTTGAGCTATACTGAGTATATAATCTGTTGTTTATATAGATGGCTCATAGCAATCAGTAACACTTTAATAGGCGGAAGGGGCCAGAAGGATCCAGTGATGATGTATTAAAAGGAGGAAAGAAAGATAATTAAATACAAGAGAACAATGAAAGTGTGTGCAACAAATTTGCTGCAAGTACAAAATGTGAAAAGGGTGAATTTGAGCTTCAGTGGATTACTGTACAAAGGAGACTATAACAATAAACTTTCAGTTATGTTCTTTAAAAATGAGCTGTTTGTCCTTTTGTATTTTTTTATTTCATTGGTTGGAAAAAACAAAGATGAGTTTTGAAAAGCTTAGAGGAAAAATAAGGTTAAAAGTGCAGTGTATTCCCATGGTGGTCGTACAAAGAGGAGGAGGAATAATATTCATTTTGTAGAGCGGTGAGGATCCGGGGATCAATGGTTGGAAGATTTCACGTTATTAACACTGAATGGTCTTATTCTGGACAAAAATGATGTATCCCTTTGTAGATTATAATATTGCATCATGATAACTAGAGTTGAGTGAAATTAAAGTGGCATTAACCACTTCAGACCCAGAAGGTTTTACCCCCTTCCTGACCAGAGCAAATAGAGCTTTCTTCTGGTGGTATTTGATCACCTCTGCGATTATTATTTTTTGCGCTATAAACAAAAAAAGAGCAACAATTTTGAAAAATAAAAACAATATTTTTTCCTTTTTGCTATGGTACATATCCAAAAAAAAATATAAAAAAAACTAATTTATTCATCAGTTTAGGCTGATATATAGTCTTCTACATATTTTTGGTAAATAAAATTGCAATAGGCGTTTATTGATTGGTTTGCGCAAAAGTTATCGCATCTATAAACTAGGAGAATTGATTTATGGCGTTTTTATTTTTTTAACTGGTAATGGCGACAATCTTTTTTTATCGGGACTGCGATATTGGGGCGGACATATCGGACACTTTTGACACTTTTTTGGGACCATTGACATTTATACAGCGATCAGATCTAAAAATAGACACTGATTACTGTATAAATGTCACTGGCAGGGAAAGGGTTAAGCTGCAGGGGGCAATCAATAGGTTATCTGTGTTCCCTAGGCGTGTTCTAACTGTGTGGGGGCTGGGCTGGCAGAGACATGACAGATCTAACTGATCCCGACTACAGGGATCAGTAGATCACTGTCATGCCGCCTGACAGAATGGGAAAAGTCGTGTTTACATTGGTGGTTCCTCGTTCTTCCTGTGTACTAGGTGATACGCCGATTTGGCGGAGCCACATTGCCGCAGTAAATGTACGCGATCGGACGGCAATGGTTAAACTCAGAACCAGAAATGTAATATATGGTCGATTAGCAATCATTAGATGTTGGTGGCTGCATTCATTTTTTTTTTAATGCTTCTTTCCCTCTGTTTTCACCTGGTGATCTGGCCAGTAACACACCTCCTGTATTAGAGTGCCCCTCGCACTCTGGATGAATGGACTCAGGGGGCACCTTTGGACAGCAGCATTGTCATTCTGGCGGGAGGGGAGTGTTAGATGCACTAGCAGATTTAGATACACTAACAAAGTGAAGCCAAACTCCAGCTAATTCTTTGTAAACATTTACATAAAATATTGTTTTCCTTTTGGGATAAAGGTTTTACATATATAAATAAAAACTGATCATTGTAAGCATGGTTTGTCTCATCCCTGTAACTCATTCTGCCGGAGAGCTTGTTCTTTTGAAAAACATTGTACTTACTGGCTGGATCATCGGATGAAAATAAAAGAAAGAAAACCTAAAAAAGATAATAAATGCAGCCATCATATCTAAGAACTGGTAATAAATGTTTTCTTTTGGGTTTAATACTACATTAAGCTTTTTTTATTTAATCACATTTTGGCAAAATTGGGGAACATTCAATCTTATATGATTCTTTTTTTCAACTTTAGCTGATGCAAATTTCCAAAACTGCCACAAAGTTCACATATAAATTCCCAAGTTTAGTAAAAAAAACAAAAAAAAAGTAAGAAGAAGTCTGGAGCCCTGAAGAGATTGTATTTTTCCCTGCTGAGGGAATGGATCAGTGAGCTGCAAGGATGGGGGGGGGGGGGGCTTGCCCCTGGCACCATTGGGTCTGCACCTATGGACTGATCCTGTTCCAGGATTCTGTGAGTAGAGCCTCCTTTCTGTTCTGCAAGCTATTTCATGGTCTCCAGCCATGAACCTATAGACTGTTCCAGTCTAGCTATACCTGTTCTGCATGCTACTTCATTGTCCCCAGCCATGAACCTATAGACTGTTCCAGTCTAGCTATACCTGTTCTGCAAGCTACTTCATAGACCCCAGCCATGAACCTATAGAGTGTTCAAGACTCGCTATACCCATTCTGCAAGCTACTCCATGGTCCCCAGCTGTGAACCTATAGACATGGTTCCCAGCTGTGAACCTAGTAGTCATGCTCAAGTGTTTTTGGAGTATACCACATCACCCCGCATCCACTTCTCAGTTCCTTTAAGCAATGAAATACGGAAAAAGACAAACCGCTAGACTGTTCAATGAGTCGCATTGAATGGACTGCTGTGTGCTTAGCTGCTTCTGCACTTTCGAGGAAGTGAACCTGTTGAGCGCCTCCTGCAGGGGTAGCGCTAAACATAAGTGTTTACAGAGCTGCATTAATATGAATCTTTTATATCTGCAAGATCAGTTTTAAGGTGCCTCCAGTAACATTGTCAGGAATGCTTTTATTTGTATCAAATCATAGTACTATTAGGTCTTAGACATGTGCAATTTGTTTCGGTCCGAATCTACATTCGGATACATTTTTGGTTATTTGGAGATTCAGATGTATCCGAATCTCCGAATGAAATAGTAACCAATTTAGTTGAAATTTGTTCAGTTCAATT
The DNA here is from genome assembly GCA_018402905.1 of Glandirana rugosa. Lineage (NCBI taxonomy): Eukaryota > Metazoa > Chordata > Amphibia > Anura > Ranidae > Glandirana > Glandirana rugosa. The sequence continues at coordinate 812,136 of BLSH010353264.1, read as the reverse complement.
TCATATATTCGTTTTCAAATGAATCCCAAATTTTCAGAACAATTCGAATTCGGATTGGTCGAAAAATGATCAAGTGATTTGAATTCTGTATGAAGAATAGCTAGTTGTTAAGGAGCTGGCCAAAAACCTAGCGACTGTGCCCTTAACAAACGATGACTCATCAGCTGTCAGCGGGTTTCCCTACTGACACTTGAAGGGGTTAAGGGCTGAAGAGGGCTTCCAGATTCTGATAAGTCCCCTGCCTGCAAACCCCCACAACCACTAGCCAGGGTTGTGGGGAAGAGGCCCTTGTCCCCATCAACATGGGAACAAAGTGCTTTGGGGCGGGGGGCAGAGCCCCTCCTGCCCCAAAGCACCCCTCCATGTTGAGGGCATGTGGCCTGCTATTGCTTAGGAGGGTAGGCACTCGCTCATCCCCCCCTTCTTAGCCTGTCGGGCTGCATGTTTTGATAAGGGTCTGGTATGGATTTTGGGGGACCTTTTTCTTTTAAATTTTGGCATGGGGTTCCCTTTAAAACCCATGCAAGACCCGAAGGGCGTGGTATGGATTGGGGGACCCCCACGCAGTTTTTTAAATAAATTTATCATTGCTGGCATTCATTTTTTTTTTACAATCAGCTGTCAGTGGGGAAACCCACTGACAGCTGATGAGTCTTTGGTTGTTGTTGCCTCTTGGCCCACTCCTTAACAACTAACTATTCTTCACACAGAATTCAAATTGGTCGATCATTTTTCAACCGATCCGAATTTGAATCATACCAAAAAATGTGGAATTCCTTAGAAAATGAATAAAACAAAAGGAAATTAAATTAATTAAACAGAAACTAAACAAATTCCGAAATAATCAACAAAACAAATTTAGCAACATAACAAATCTGTCCAAAACAGAACAAATTTTTCAGTTCTGCACTTGTCTATTTGGCCTGTAATGTCAGGACAGAAGAATCCTGTGGCAAGAATTAGCAGATTATTGAAGCTGGAAAGGGTGGTTGCAGACAGATGCAGCCTTGAAGACTGTACAATGCAATGGCAGGCTGACAGCAGCTGCAGCTGTCTACTGATGTTTGCATGTATCCGCACACCCATCAAATACCAGATGACTGGCCCTGGATGAAATCTGCCTGTATTCAGGGCCAATCATCTGTCCCTAGCTGCAGGTAACCACTGGATGTGCGGATACTGGCATCCACCTGTGATTCCTACTGCAAGAATCAGCTGATTCTTTCTGCAGGTATTAGCTTTCCAGACCCTATAGGACATGGGAATGATGCCTTATACCTCGTACATACGGTGCGACTGTTGTATGACCGCACGTTCAACTTTTTCCAAAATCAGCTGTTGGCGGTTGTTTCTAGCGTACTGATATGAGTCAAGTAACCGCCCAACAAAGCTGAACGTAGTGACGTGTTACGAGAATAATTGTTGGGCCAACTTCTGTACACACGAGTCAACAGTGGTACAATGCCTTGTTGTACAACAAAAGTTTTCTAGTTTTCTCAGCGAACTTCTGTTGTACAACTGTCGAAGATCAGCTGTTGGCGGTTGTGTCTAACGTACTGACATGAGTCAAGTAATCGGCCAACAAAGCCGAACGTAGTGACGTGTTATAAGCGTATAACGAGGAAGTTCAGGTGAATTGTGAATTACGGATGCAGGTTTACACGACCGAACACTTCCTGGATTCTGAGCATGCGTGTTTAGCACTTCCAACTTTTGTTGGGCCAACTTCTGTACACACGAGTCAACAGTCATACAACGCCTTGTTGTACAACAAAAGTTTTCTAGTTATCTCAGCCAACTTGTGTTGTACGATTGTCAAAGTCGGCTGTTGTAATCGGGCATACTAATGGTCGGATTATCGTACAACAAGCTGCTGTACGACCGTTGTTGTACGACCGTCGCATTGTGTGTGCGGGCCATTAGTCTTATTTTTGGGCTTCTAGACCATTGATTCAATTTCAGTGCTGCATCTTCCCAATTTCAGGCTTCAGCAAACAAGTAAAACTGTTAAAAAAGGAAAAAAGCAAAAGACAGAGAATAATAGAAAAAAAAAATAAACATAGGAAAATGATCTACTATATCCACATTTACAATCATTATGCTACTCCTTTAGCAACCATTGTGTTTCCACAATAAATACTGACCAGTAATACCGTAACAGAATATCACACATTGAAGGTTTGAGTCTGGGTGCTCCCAGATGAAATTACACAAGGAAACCCTATACAGAATGGTTTATTAAAAGCGGAACTGAGAATGGATTGATGCTTAGAAAAGAACCGAAAAGAATCAGATCCAATTCTCCCTTCTTCCAGTCAGTGTTATTGATATCCTGACCTCAAGTGACATTCAGATTTAAAAATGAAAGTGCTCAAAATATCTCCACAACTTCAAAGACATACCTCCATCTTTGATCTAGTCTTCAAAAATGAATATCACATTTATTTCCTCCAATCCATTTGCTCCATTTTGTACTTTTAGAGCTAAACTATAATAAAATCATTTTTGGAGGAAACAGTACAAGTCAAATAGTTTTCCTCTAATGAAGAGCATCTTTTGTCCTTCTGGCTGTTGGTTACTGTACAAATTCTCCATTTAGTGATGCCAAATATTACACACAATATTTCCAGAGCTGTGAGAATTGCGGTTGTGACATTGAAGAATCTTGTTTGTTTTCTGTTTCCTCTCCCCTCATCCATTTACAAAACTCATTGTATTCTTTTCACAGAATGCAAGATGGTCTGTGAATGGATGAAGGGAGAGGAGGGTTAAATGAATGGCAGGATCTTCCCTTGTCTATTCACAAAATGCCTAGCTAAAATAGGCAACGTATTCGAAAAAAATGAATGTTGTATTTAATTTGGTAGACTTGTCCAAAGATGGAGTTATCCTATACTATTTTGAGCACTTTAATTTTCATATCTTAATGTCACAAGAGGTCAGGATATCGGTAACACTGCCTTTGCTGTCAGCCTAATGCATTAGGAAAGGCGATGGGGCACAGACTTCACATATTAGCTAGGAAAATAGGTAAATGTGTTAATTGTATTTTTTAACTATTTTAAAAAGGAAAAGAATGAAAAAAAGGAACTGTTACTAGACAGTGTTGCCAACCTCCCACAGCATTTTTTACTGGCAAAACATGGAAAATTTACTGGCAGAGCACATTTTTTACTGACAACCTGAAAAACAACTGAACTCCTATTAAAAACTAAGACAATTGATATTTCAACACAACATGGAAACACTAACAATACCCATATCAAGTAGTTTGCCCGGTTTACACTTAAAAAGTCAGCACAGCATGACAAATTATCAGACCCTGATATTTCTAGAAAGTTGTAAAAACCCCTGATTTTTACAAATGGTCAGTAAATTTACTGGCGGTTGGCAACACTGTTACTAGATACAGTCTATAGAGGAAATAATCAAATGTGATAGTATATATCACTACTAACATCAAATGAATGAAAATGGAAAGGGATTTTTTTTTTTTTCGACAGAAAGAGTTTTAATTCTTTTAAAATGTTACATTAAAACTCCTGTTTATTTCTTTTGACCCCAGGTAGATAGAACTCTACTGCTCAGTTCCCTGCAGGAGTCTCCCGCTCTACCTGCTGGAACTTTAGCTTATATTATAGGTTGAAGAATGCAAAAGGAGACATCCATAGGTGGATGGGTACACCCAGAACCCCAAGATGAATCAAACCTATGATAAGGGAACCTCCCACCATAGTACTCAAGAAGGTGGTAAATTTTTCTTTTAAATTTCGCCTACGGTACTAAAACAATATTTTTTGGTCAGATAGATTAAAGCAATTACTTTTGCTTTTTAATTAAGCCAAGTTGTAGGAACTACTTCTCATTGTTTTAACACCGGCAGAGCAATAATTCCTGTTTCTCTGGTCTAAAGGCTCTCCGTATAATTATTTCAGCCCTGCATTTATTGTAATAGAAACATATGTTGCATTTCCCCTTTCAGCTCTGATAAAACTTCTGGACAAACTGCATCTGGCTTTTATTGCGACTGCAGACTTTTCCCATCGGAGGAATAAAGGGACAGAACAAGAAATCCTGTAAAGTGAGACTGTGAACGGTGAAGTCTGGAAACTGCTGTCAGTGTGGCTGGGAACGTAACAAGGAGATACGGTCACTTTTTATGGTATTATTTTCTATATATACACAGTATCTCACAAAAGTGAGTATGCCCCTCACATTTTTGTAAATATTTTATTCTATCTTTTCATGTGACAATGCTTAAGAAATTACACTTTGCTAAAAGCTGTGTACAGCTTGTATAGCAGTGTAAATTTGCTGTCCCCTCAAAATAACTCAACACACAGCCATTGATGTCTAAACTGCTGGCAACAAAAGTGAGTACACCCCTAAGTGAAAATGTCCAAATTGGGCCCAAAGTGCCAATATTTTGTGTGGCCACCATTATTTTCCAGCACTGCCTTAACCCTCTTGGGCATGGAGTTCACCAGAGCTTCACAGGTTGCCACTGGAGTCCTCTTCCACTCCTACATGACAACATCACAGAGCTGGTGGATGTTAGAGACCACCTTCTGTTTGAGGATGCCCCACAGATGCTCAATAGTGTTTAGGTCCAGAGACAAGCTTGGCCAGTCCATCACCTTTATCCTCAGCTTCTTTAGCAAGGCAATGGTCATTTTGGAGGTGTGTTTGGGGTCGTTATCATGTTGGAATACTGCCCTGTGGCCCAGCCTCCAAAGGGAGGGGATCATGCTCTGCTTCAGTATGTCACAGTACATGTTGGCATTCATGGTTCCCTCAATGAAATGCAGCTTCCCAGTGCCGGCAGCACTCATGTAGCCCCAGACCATGACACTCCCATCACCATGCTTGACTGTAGACAAGACACACTTGTCTTTGTACTCCTCACCTGGTTGCCGCCACACATGCTTGACACCATCTGAACCAAATAAGTTTATCTTGGTCTCATCAGACCACAGGACATGGTTCCAGTAATCCATGTCCTTAGTCTGCTTGTCTTTAGCAAACTGTTTGCGGGCTTTCTTGTGCATCATCTTTAGAAGAGGCTTCCTTCTGGGACGACAGCCATGCAGACCAATTTGATGCAGTGTGCGGCGTATGGTCTGAGCACTGACAGGCTGACCCCCCACCCCTACAACCTTTATAGCAATGCTGGCAGCACTCATATGTCTATTTCCCAAAGACAACCTTTGGATATGACGCTGAACACATGCACTCAACTTCTTTGGTCGACAATGGTGAGGCCTGTGCTGAGTGGAACCTGTTCTGTTAAACCTCTGTATGATCTTTGCCACCGTGCTGCAGCTCAGTTTCAGGGTCTGGCACTCTTCTTATAGCCTAGGCAATCTTTATGTAACACTAACGAGTCAGATGACACCAGGGAGGGAAAATGGCTAATTGGGCCCAACTGGACATATTCTCTTAGGGGTGTACTCACTTTTGCTGCCAGCGGTTTAGACATTAATGGCTGTGTATTGAGTTATTTTGAGGGGACAGCACATTTACACCGTTATACAAGCTGTACACTCACTACTTTACATTTTAGCAAAGTGTAATTTCTTAAGTATTGTCACATGAAAATATAGAATAAAATATGGTATCAAATGGGGGTGAAATATAATAGGTCGACTGCCGCAAGCACCAATTTAACCATTGACCTGACATTGGGGGACCACAGAGCTCAGCAGCACTGCATACACTCAGCTCTTCATACTTTACTGTTTAACCACTTCAATACTGGCCACTTAAACCCCCTTCCTTCCCGGACCAATTTTCAGCTTTCAGCGCTGTTGCAGTTTGAATGACAATTGCGTGGTCATGCGACACTGTACCCATATGAAATTTTTATCATTTTTTTAACACAAATAGAGCTTTCTTTTGGTGGTATTTAATCACCCCTGGGTTTTTTTTTTTGCGCTTTAAATTAAAAAAGACTGAACATTTTCAAAAACAATGCATTTTTCTTCATTTCTGTTATAAAATTTTGCAAATAAGTAATTTCTCTTCATAAATTTTGACCAAAAATGATACTGCTACATTTCTTTGGTAAAAATAACCCAAATCGGGGTTTATTTGGTGTTGGCGTACAGACAGATGTGACGGGGACTGTGACGGGACATACAGATGTTTTGGGGACTGTGACAGATATTTTGTGAGTGGTGACAGATGTGATGGGGGACATACAGATGTTTTGGGGGGCTGTTTTATGGGGACACTTATGTGTATGGGGACAGGGGTATCAGTGTGCTTGGTGCACTGTGTGGGGGGCGATCTGTGAGAGCTTTCTGCATGAAATCATCATCATGCAGAGAGCTGTCACATAGCTGCAGCTTCCCCCCCCCCCCCCGGACTGAGCTCTCACTGAGCTCGGCGGGGGGAGAACTGTCACAGAGACGTTCGTCTCTGTTTACAATGTGACGGCTGTGATTGGACACAGCCGTCACATGATCGGGAGGGCCAATCAGAGTGCCCATATCCCGATCTCTGCTCAGCTGGATCCTGTGATCATAATGATCCCAGGATCCAGCCGCAGCGTGCCGCGTGGCCGCGCTGCGAGTACCCGTTCTGCAGGACGTAAATGCACATCCTGTCAGAACGGGGGAGCTCCCACCCGGCCGTATATATACAGTGGCCGGGTGGGAGGTGGTTAACTTATTCTGCGGTTAATTAGGTATCATAAGAAAACAAGGGGTGGTACTGCGCTGTTGGGTAACTGACAGCGCAGTACCCCCCCTTGATTTCTTATGATAGCAAATTTACCCTGTTATACAAGTTGTACACTCACTACTTTACATTGTAGCAAAGTGTCATTTCTTCATGTGTTGTCACATGAAAAGGTATAATAAAATACTCTTACAAAAATGTGAGGGGTGTACTCACTTTTGTGAGATATTGTATATATATATATATATATATATATATATATATATATATATATATATTGGTCCCCACTGAAACACCCATTTATAGGTAGAAGGCTGCTTACACCTGTGCTACTTAAGTATTAGTATGCTACCACTCTATAGCGGTAGTATAAGGGTACACATAAACATGCCACAAGCAACTGGTGATAGATTTACTATTAATTGTATTAAAGCAATGCAGTTAAACAGGGAATGAATCATTAAATCATTCAAGGCAAATAAACAGGTTTAGGGATGCTGTGAACACTAACCTATAATCTGGCAATAAATGTAACTGTTAAACCAAACTATAGCTGGTGCAAGCAGGGTTAAAATATTGGCATCAACTAATCCAAAAAAACAAAGGTCCTCATGTGCCCATTACACATATGGTCCCAATAGCGGGTGGGTGTATGCGTTCCTGAATAAGGGTACCCCCGGAAGTGACTGCAGAGTACCTGGTGCCTAATTGTCTATGTTGGCCAGCTTCCTCTGTGGCCTTTCTGTAGGTGGTGCACATGTAGCAGTCTCTTTGAGGATGTGCAGCGGATGGCTAGTGGACTGCTAAAAAAAGGGGACTCTCTCCTGCATTAACTGTGTCAGTGTTCAGATAAGCACCCCTCCTGGTACACAGGGATACAATCTACATCAGTGTTTCTCAAATCCAGTCCTCAAAGAGCCCAACAGGTCATGTTTTCAGGCTTCCCATTTTTTTTCACAGGGGATTTGATCAGTTTCACTGCCTTAGTAATTACCACAGCCGTTTTATCTGAGGGAAATCTTGAAAACATGACCTGTTGGGTGCCTTGATGACTGGAGTTGAAAAACACTGATCTAGATCACTTGGTAGTCTGCAATCCTATGAAGACCTATGGTCCCACAAGGCTCAGCCTCTCTCTGCTTGGATCCTCCATAAGATTCAGTCTTTCAGATCTGGTGTAGGCACTCATAGTAGTGGGTCTCTCAGATCTGGTGTAGGTACTTCAAATAATTCCTCTGGGGCTCAGTCGTTAGGCTCCTATGGACTCAGCAAGAGCACCCGGTTTTTATGCAGGCTCAGCAAAGCCAACATGTCCGTGCAGCTCAGCTTCCTCTCAGCAAAGACCTGTGTTTTCCATACTTGCCTGGGAAAGCTCAGTTCTCACCTTTTTATGTGTGGGGAATCCTGGGTATTGTAATTGCATAGCCTCCATAGTGCAATGCCTCTTCAGAACAACAGTTCCCAGTGTCCTTAGTGAATCCGAGCTGCATGTCCTCTCACTTTGCTTGGATCCTGAGCAAGACCACTGTACAGAGCAGGTAAGTTTTTTTTTTGTTTTTAATAAAATGTTTTCTTTTATAATCACTTTAGGTATCTTGAAGGATTTGAAGTGTAGATGATTTATAATAAATGGTTAGCAGACTGAAAACTTTCAAACCATATTTTCACCGGGCCAGATCAGATTTGAGGACACTTAACTATACACACAATTCACGGAGTCTGCTGGGCAGTTTGATTCCTTCTATAATACTACTGCGTAAATTAATAAAAGGGTCCTTTAAACACTTTACTGATACACCAACATGGTCGAAAACCACACCTGTGCGCTCTTGGAACAGAAGACACCCAATTACACTGCATACATATTGGGCAAATAACATTGTACAAATTGTGGTAATTGATGTCATTACATCATGCATCTCCAGTATATCCAGTGTATCCCTTTAGAAGTCACATCACGTGTTGGCGAACCAAAAAATCTGATTGCTGTGAAAGTGATCACAAGGCTGCATTCAGTGGATCAGCAGCGCAGAACATGCGCGGAATTGACGTCACACAACTCCGGCCAGTCACAGAGCCGGAGATCGCGACCCCGGAAGGAAGAGGGGCAGAAGATGGATGCGGCCAGCACAGGGGACAGCGCTGGACATCGCAGGCTTCGTTTGCAGGTAAGTGGCACATAATGGGCTACTATGCGAAGCATAGTAGCTCATTATGCATCTACTTTGCAGGGGAATACAGAGGAAGTAAACCCAATCTTCCTCTAAGATTGTGACAGACTGTTGGAAAATGTGACACAGGATTTGCATTAAGGGTTAATGCAAGGTTCAAAACTATAATTTCTGAGTGGAGAAAGCTGTGTTTTTCTCCAGATTCTGTAGTTTTGGATCAGAACATTCAATCCTGTGCCCAGGTTTTGCTAGACTCCTGCAACCTGGCTGACTACACAGGTGTGCAGGGTCATTATATACTCAGGTGTGATGATAGCTCAGAGCTTCCAGTTTGGAGACAGCTTCCAGTTTGGAGAGCGATCCCAGTATGGTCTCATCGAGGGATCAGAGGGCCAAGCCAGAAGCCAAGAGACAGAGGGTCTCATCGAGGGGTCAGACGGCCCACCCAGGAGACAGCACGTCTCAGTTCCAGGAGTCAGGTCAGCTCCTATCAGGGATGTCAGGAAAAGATACATAGGCCAGAGGTGGGCCGTACACTGCAACTAAAGGCTAGAGAGCCAAGTGTTCCAAGAGAGCTGGACAACACAGTCAACGGAACTGGTAAGAGGAGCAGCAGTGCAGCCAACAATTGAGCGAGGTGGCTTGCTGTTCATTTGTGCACGTTTTGTAGAAGAAACCCCTGTGTGGGCAACTGATGTACATGTGAACTTTTCCGTTTATTGAATAAAAGTGAACTGCAATGCCCTCAAATACAGCTTTGGAATCGTGCAATTCATTGTAAACGCACCTATCGCTTGAGTTTAATCACCCCAATCCCACAAGGTCTAGTTCACTTCTAGTCCATTTATATTGTTTTCAAACTAAAGCCATAATGAAAAAGATGGTTTTGGACCCCTCAAAAGCATTGGCTACTCTTTTTGTATTGTCTTCTTTACGTTTATTGGAATAAAGTCATATCTGGACCTTTTTGCAGTGGTGTGGTGCTTCAATTCACATTTCTGTTACAGCACACTACAAGCCAAGGAGACTGTGGAGATCCTCTGGGGTTTAGAAGTCTGGAATCACCTACATCAACATCAATACTTTACGATAGCAATGCCAATAAGATAGCCTTACGGTTCCAGCTCTATTTTTCCACTTTCCTTAAACTGGAACTTTAGTCAAAAGATTAAGTCCTGCTAAATCATTTCAAGCTGGCCCCTAAAACTGGAGAGCGCAAAATCTGGTGCAGCTCTGCACAGATACCAATCCATGTTTTTTTTATCAAAGCTTAACTGAACAGGCTGAAGTTAAAAGCCGATTGGCTACCCAGCTGCACCAGATTTTGCACACTCCAGTTTAAGTATATCAACCCCACAGTCTCACCCTGCTATGCACATGGTTAGTTACACTCCATATTTGGCATATTTTGGCATTGTGCTGAAAATCAGAGGCACTAGAGTGCCGATCTGCTGACAGCCTAAAGATTTACTTCTGTTCAGGGGCTCTGGGCTTCAGCAAAATGGCAGCCTCTGGCAAGCAGAAACAGGAGAAATGCCAGAGCCAATTTACAGCACACACTCATTTTGGTAGTATCATTTTTAATGTGGAATGTATGTTCCTTGCTAAAGAACATGTTTTTTTTTATCAAGTTGTTATGGGTAAAGTTCCGCTTTAACTGGCATTTGGGTGGAAAATATGGACAGAAAGTTCCTGCAGGCATCTCTAAGTGCTTTACTTAATTTTTTTTTTTTTTTTGTAAAGTGACATTCTGTGTATTTTATTATGGTAAACCTCAAACCTCTTCTAAAAAATGCCATAGGAAGTGCATTTACTTTCAGAGAAGTGGCTGCTATTTGTTTTAAAAAAATGTAATAGAATTATGCTATGTTCCCATTTTTAGATGTAGATAATGATTAATGGAGTTCTAATTTAAAACGTTATCTTGCACTGCAGTACTAATGTCATTTTAATATTTAAAGACAATTGATGGCTGCTGGATGGCCGGTGCTGCCGTCTTGCTGCTTATCAATGGCTCTGTCATCGGATGCCATCAGCACAGCACAAGGTTCTTGCCCTTCTTCCTGCCCAGTCAGGGAGGAAATGTGAGGCGTCGGACTGCTTGGAAAGGAACCAACTCCGCAGGCTGACTGAACTGTGGCCCTTCCTGTCCTGCTGCCCTCCCAGATTGTACTGTGTACAAGAAAAATAAAGAGCAGGGCATCCAACCACAAAGCAATCAGGCAAGGCCCCTTCAAAGAGTCAAAGTGCCTGATAGTGGCTCGCAGGAAGGTGTGGTAAGAAATACAGAGGAAGGGACACGTGGAAAAGAATGATTGAAGGCATCCAGCTCAGTAATCATTTCTTTCCTAATGAGGGGAGAGATTAATTAAGGGTGGAGAATATGGATGGCGTCCAAATAATAAGAATGGCTGCTTTCTAAGCACATCACGCCAGGGCATTAGGTACACAATAGGAAACACTAGTAGTAGAGTAGCTTTGCTGAAATACAAAGTCCGCACACAGCTTGATAATAAAAGCATTGTTCCAACATGAAACTAACACGGTGAACAATCTTTTAAAGTGGACCTGTCATTGTTGAGTTTGCATTTTACAATTTCCTAATGGATTAACCATTTCTGAATCACACTAGGCTTTAGAATCACTTAGCAGTGAAGTCTACCCAAAAATATACAGTATATTTTGAATTATGATGGACAATTTCTCATCTAAAGGAAGATCTCCTTGTCGGTCTGTCATTGCAGTTCATAATGTAACAATAAGGTGTGTGTTCATGCTGCTTTTGGGTTATATTTAATGTATATGAGTGAGGGGTTTGTCTTTCAATGTTGGTTACTTCTGGCCTGAAACCGGATAAGCTGTGATCCTAAACATTGTAATGCTATGAATGGTGTCAATGTACTTGTTGCCACTTTGCCGTTACATGGTTACATAGTTAGTCAGGTTGAAAAAAGACACAAGTCCATCTAGTTCAACCAAAAAAAAAATATATATATATATAACCATACAATCCCATATACACAATCCTTAACCCACAGATGATCCAGAGGAAGGTAAAAAAAAAAAACAGTAAAGCATGACCCAATTTGCTATAGCAGGGCAAAGAATTCCTTCCTGATCCCCCGAGAGGCAATCTGATTTTCCCTGGATCAACTTTACCTATAAATGTTAACAAACAAGAGGATACTCTCCAATAAGAGACTTTTAAGGCATGAACGGACAAAGAGATGAGTACACAGGATTATATAAATATATTGAATTTTATTTATACAAAAATAGAATAAACAGCATCAAGGGACAATCAATGCTGCGGGGCTAGGGTGTATGGTGGATGGCTAAGAAGACATACACATGAGAGATGAAAATACATGAGAAGCCTCTTATGAGCAAGAAAATGTTCATAAAAGCCTCTTATGAACGAAAACCTCCAACGCGTTTTGAGATATTCAAGTTGAAGCCCTTTCTCAGGGAGTTTCACAGGATGTATATAAAAGAGGCTCGTGTCTGGTGTTGCTGCTGACTAGGACTCAATAACCCAACATGGGAGCAGGGAACGGGGGAGGGGAGATGGATGGGGGACTGTAAAAACAATGCTCCAGTAGTATTTCATATAGCCGACAAGAGTGAGACAGTCGTTGTATTAAAAGACCAATAGCATACGTCCACCCTGTAGAAAAGTGGGTATGTCCACCAGGGGTGCACAGAGAGGAAAACTTCTGTCCAATGAGGTCCAAGTAACCAGAGAGAGGGACAATTGGCCTTATATGAGTAGTCACCAGCCAAGTCCGAGATGTGTCCCACAGTCAGTTCGGATCAGCACAGTGCACACAATGTGCAGCCAGGCTACAGGTATACTGGGAGTGGGTGCAACAGAGAACTACTACATGCCAGCCTGCAGAGCAGCGTGATGCTGCCAAACACTGCTTGTACAAAGACTGTCTAACTCTTGCCGGCTATACAAAGTACTAATGGGCATTGTTTTTACAGTCTCCCATTCATTTCCCCTTCCCCGTTTCCTGCTCCCATGTCAGGTTATTGGGTTCTAGTCAGCAGCAACACCAGACACGAGCCTCTTATATACATCCTGTGAAACTCCCTGAGGAAGAGCGTCAACTTGAATATCTCGAAATGCGTTAGAGGTTTCACCCATTTTCTTGTTCATAAGAGGCTTCTCATGTATTTTCATCTCTCATGTGTGCGTCTGCTTTGGCATCCACGATACACCCTAGCCCCACAGCATTGATTGTCCCTTGATGCTGTTTTATTCTATTTTTGTATAAATAAAATTCAATCTTTTATTTTTAATCCTGTGTATCTTTCTCTTTGTCCGTTCATGCCTTAAATGTCCCTTATTGCAGGGTATCCTCTTGTTTGTTTGTATTTAGGATGTTGGCACGTTCTCAGGTCTCCCACCACACCCCATGTTCTCTTTACCTATATATGTTAATGCCCAGTTATGTTATGTACATTAATGAAAGAATCCAGGCCTTTTTTAAAGCAATCTACTGTGCTGACCAGAACCACCTCTGGAGGGAGATCTATACAACATTTTCACAGCTTTAACTGTGAAGAAACCTTTCCGTATTTGGAGATGAAATCTTTTTCCTCTAGACGTAAAGAGTGCCCCTTGTCCTCTGTGATGACCTTAATGTGAATAACTCAACACCAAGTTCACTATATGGACCACTTATACATTTGTACATGTTGATCATATCCCCCCTTAATCTCCTCTTCTCAAGAGAGAATAAATTCAGCTCCTCTAATCTTTCCTCATAGCTGAGCTTCTCCATACCTCCTATCAGTTTGGTTGCCCTTCTCTGCACTTTCTCCAGTTCCCTGATATTCTATTTGAGAACTGGTGTCCAAAACTGAACTGCATATTCCAGACAAGGTCTTACTAATGATTTGTTCAGGGGCACAATTATATCTCTCTCTCTGGAGTCCATACCTCTTAAAGAGGAAGTAAACCCAGATTGGGTTAACTTCCTCAATATAACCCTGTAAAGTAGAAGCATAATGGGCTACTATGTGATGCATAGTAGCCCATTAGGTGTCACTTACCTGCAAACGAAGCCTGTGGCGTCCAGCGATGTCCCCGTTCCAGGCCACATCCATCTTCTGCCCCTCTTCCTTCGGGGGCCGCGACTCCGGCTCTGTGACTGGCCAGAGTCGCATGACGTCACACCCGCGCATGTGCGTGGGAACCGCCAGTCACGGCACAGGGTCAGTGGAGAAACGGCACGGAGGCCGTTTCTTCACTGCACATGTGCCGACATGACGTCGGCACATGCAAAACAGTGCATATCTCCTGAACCATACAGGTTTAGGAGATATGCAGTGCACCTACAGGTAAGCCTTATTCTAGGCTTACCTGTAGGTTAAAGTGGTTGTCACAGGTTGACAACCAATTTAATACAAGAAAGGATTTTGCTCGCTTTGAAAACCACAGCTTGGCATTGCAAGCCATTATTAAGCTTATGATCTACCAAGACCCCCAGATCCTTCTCCACTATGGATTCCCCCAGTTGTACTCGCCCTGGTATGTATGATGCATGCATATTCTCAGCCCCCAAGTGCATAACTTTACATTTATATACATTAAACCTCATCTGCCACATAGTTGCCCAATTTAACAGTGCATTGAGGTCGGCTTGTATTTTGGAGACATCCTGTAAGGACGTTATTCCACTGCATAGCTTGGCGTCATCTGCAAACACTGAAATGGTACTTTTAATCCCAGACCCAATATCATTTATAAAGATATTAAAAAGTAAGGGTCCCAACAATGAACCTTGGGGTACATCACTGATAACCTTAGACCATCCAGAGTATGAATCATTAACCACTATTCTCCGAATTTGGTCTTTTAGCCATTTTTATATCCATTTACAAACTGACCTTTCCAAGCCTGTAGACCATACCTTACATATTAGCCGTTTGTGGGGAACTGTGTCAAACACTTTTGCAAAATCCAAGTATACCACGTCCACAGCCACCCCTCTGTCTAAGGTTTCACTCCTCATAAAAAGAAATCAGGTTTCTTTGACCACTTTTGTCTTTCATAAATCTATGCTGTCTGTTGCTTAAAATATTTTTTTCCAACAAGAACTCATCTATGTGGACTTTTATTAAACTCTCCAATATCTTCCCGACTATAGAAGTTAAACTAACAGATCTATAGTTACTTGGTGTAGCCAATGGCCCCCTTTGGGGTGGATGGTTGATGTGGTTCGCCTGCTCACAACTGCCCTCAATCACACCCCTTCTGGCATCCGGAGTCAGAAAACAGGCTTCTCTTTGTTTCTGTTGTTTTTATTTGGGGATTGAACTTGTATAGGGATTGTGGTAGTTATGGGATGCCCAAAGATCAAACAGCTCTGTACATGGGACCACTATATACACTCTCCAGTATATACAATTCTCTGACTTCACTCCAGCACACTTCTTGCTTCTCTGATAACTCCTAAATCCTCTCTCCTGCACACTTCTTGCTTCTCACTGGTGAGGCTTGGAAGGAAATTTACCAGCCTCCAAACAAACTTGCATGGCCTAGCTAGCACATGTGAGACCTGATGTAGATTTATTAGGCCTCCGGACCACCCTTTGTAGGTATGGGGTTGAGGTTCCCCTTGTATAGCAAAGTCAGTTAGTTTTGGTGCTAGCTAGCCACGATGGACTACAACTCCGAGCCCATCCGAACACTGTCCATGACACCAGGCCCCAATCTCCTCCTGCAATTTCTCTAGACTATCTTCCTCCCAATCTGTTTTGTGCATCTCCTTTTCCCTGGGCTGTGTCACTCACTGACAATGGATGGACTCCTTTCTGAGCTTCTCCAGTAGCACTGTCTGTTGCTCTCCTGTTTCCTTGGTCAGGACTCCCCTTGTGGTTTGTACGAGGAATCCCTTTCACTTCCTGAGCCTCCAGGCCTCAAGGTCACCCCTCCCCAGACTGGGGCCACCCCGGTGGGCCCCAGCAACCTCAGCTACATCTCCTGCTCTTCTACGCAAACTCTCCTCCCCCCACTGGGCAGACCACAGTATTTAAGGAGGCCTGCCCCCTGCCAATCCAAGTTGGGGATTGGTCAGGTCTCCTTAATATCAGAAAGCCTCACCTCCTCTTCCCATCCCCTTTTCCAGAACTTTCTGAAGAAGAGGGGAGGGGTAACCATGGGGTGTTGCTTCCTGCAGTCCCCGGTCCTCCCTGGGCTACTCCCCTGCCCAGAACCAAAACAATCAGGCCTGACTAAATTTTACCTACTTTCCAGAAAAATATACTCCTAAGTACCTACCTATGGTAGAAGGCGCTACACTTGGTAAAGACTTTGATCCCTTTTTAAATATGGACACCATGTTGGTCATACGCCAATTCAGTGGCACTATTCCAGTCATTAACGAGTCCCTAAAAATAGATACAATGGCTTTGAAATGACAGAGCTCAATTCTTTTAGGATCCCTGGATGAATGCCATCTGGTCCAGGTGCTTTATCCACCTTTATTCTGTCTAATTACTTCTAGACCATTTCACTTTTGAGCCATTGTGAATCATTTGGGGCTGTGTCACTATCACCCCCATTATGGACATGAGCTCCCCCATGCTCCTTTGTATATACAAAGCTGAAGCTTTAAGAAGTTTGCCTTCTCTTTTGGGGTTTGTCCTAATATATTTTGCAATCCGTCGTTCGTTTTGAATTTTTGCGTCTTTGATTTCCTTTTTACATATTCTGTTATATTCTTTGTAACATTTAAAAGATGATAGTGTTCCTTTATTTTTATATTTTTTAAAAGCTCTTTTCTTTCCATTTATAACATTTTTAACTTTGGCTGTGAGCCACATAGGTTTTATTTTTAGCCTTTTGAACATATTGCCCATGGGAATATACTTTGCAGTGAGTTTGCATACAGTCTTTTTGAAAAATTCCTTTCTGTTCTGTGTTCATCGATGCCAATATTCCCTTCCAAGTCCTGGAGAGCAGCCCTCATCCTTGGAAAATTTGCTCTCTTAGGCCTCATACACACAGACGTTTTTTGACGCCGGCGTTTTCTGGCGTTTTTTGCAGCTCTCCATGTTAGTCAATGGCCCCATAAAAACGTCTGCGTTTTTGAGCTGTGGTTGGCATCTGCGTTAGTGAGCAGAAAGTAGAACCCATGGCCATCGCGTTCTGAGGCTGTAACGTTTTGACGTTTTTTGACGCCGACGCCACAAAACGCCAACAAACGCCACCTATTATTATACCGGCGTTTTCCGGCGTTTTTTGACGCCAACGTTTTTAGGTTGAAAAATAGCAGAGGGATGATTTTTTTAAAAAACGCCTATTGACGCCGACGCTCACTAACGCTCAAAAACGCCAATGCATAACGCCGAAAAACGTCGACTTTTTTTCCTTGACGTCGGACCCGACGTTTTGTTTATTTTTTTAGATACGCCCGTGTGTATGAGGCCTAAAAGTTAAGTGTATTTATCTTTCCCATATGTGTTTGTTGCTTGCAGCTCACTTTAAATGAAATCATGGTATGCCGTTGCTGATTTTCAGACTTTTGGAGTAATAATGGAGCTGTAATTTATCATTGAAATAAGGCTCCTATCTCTCATTAAGACTTATATTTAATTTTAAGATGGATCCCTGAAAGAATAATTTTTTTGCTATCAAAAACATAGTGGTGGGAGAATCTGTCCAGGTTTGTCGAGGGTTTGGTTTTGTTCATGATTTGACAGACTCAAACTTAGAGGTGAATGCCATTAAAGTCTGAGGGGCAAATCTTGTTAAATTCTGGTCATTTTTAAGGCTGATAGGCAAACTAATAGGCAAACTAAAAACTAAAAAGGCAAGGGAAGTTGGGTTTTGCCATGGGGGCCATGTACCAATGAAAAAAATAAAGAACAAAATGTGCAGTAGAGGGTCTTTTTATTCAGTAACATTCACCAGCTTGGTTTGAAGCCACCTGCTGAAGGGTACAGAGTTCATTTTGACATCATTATCATATCCAAATTATAAATCACAGCACTATAATAGACAAATGGGCAACAAATCACTAACTTGAACTTAAATAAAGTATTGCACTCTTAATGTGAACCTTAACAGTTTTACTAGAGCCTCTAAACATTATCAACCAGTTCAGAGGAATAGAAAGGGTCATATTGCATATCTTATGCATACAACCTCAGTGACAATTGGGCATACACTTTCCTATTGTGAGGTACCCCTGGAGATGTAAAAAAGTACCTGTGCCTAGTAATTAACATTGGCCGGCTTTCGGTGGGGCCCTTCTTTAGATCGTGCACTGTCCATTTAGGAGTGTTAATATATAACAGGGGCTAAGCTGCTAAGAGGGAGCAGTCTCTGTTTGGACTAACACATTGTGGTGAATGTTTAGGACACGTAGATCAGCACACCCCTTCCTGGTAGACGGCTATTCAGGTCTTTGTTTCTATATTTCTTAATGGCTTGGCAATCAGCAGCTCCAGAAATCAGGCTCCGAATCCTCACACGGGCCGCAGTCTCTCAGCTCAGACCCTGAAGATGCAGTGCTTTTCTCTCTCTCTGCTGTCTCTGAAGGCAGTTTCAGCAGGTTTAGATGCAGGTCCGTCCACTTTCCCTGATTTAGCTCCTCTCTAGTGGCTGCGGCCCCTCAGATGTGAGACCCAGACTCTGACAGCAGGTCTGTCCTCGTTGATCTCTTCCCTGGACTGCCCCGTTTACCCTCTACAATTAAAACCGTGCTCTGGGCTTTAATAATTTGGAGTTGCACTTTAATTTTTAGATTCATATATGGTCTTCACATGCCAAGGTTCCTGTGCTAGTCCCTCTGTGCACAGACGCAGCCCACATATCACCCAGGACAGACCAGGGCAGGGTGTTAACCTAGTTGCCTTTCTAAACTGCAGCAGTGAAAAAAACAGATTACCAACCTGGCTCTACTGTCTGGTAGTTTGTGTGTAGTTTAGAACTGGATAAAATACAAATCATTCCACAGGTAAAACAAATCTCATATATTAATTTCATTGGTATACTGTATTTAACAATTTGTCTAGGGTTCAGCTTCAAGAAAGACTTGCAATTAGCAGTCATTATAATTTTCTGTGGCTCCTTAATCACCGTTCAAGATCATACTGCATAGAATGACCTAGAAGGGAAAATAGCTGATAGATGGAAACATTAATCAGATAAATGAAGATTTTAAGATGTCCTGCTGTCCACCACAGTTAGAAGACACAAATTGCTCCGAAAACTTTACCACAATAAACCAGCAATAACAATGCTGGCCGTTTATTTTTGACTCAGCTATGTAATGCCCCAGAGATGGCCTTGTTGTAATGCATTACCTCTGGACTTTACTACTAATTCCTCTGTCATCAGTCATAGCATTGTTGGAGACAGGAACACAGCTTTAATGGAAAACATATGACCATACTTTCTTTAGTTGTATTTTTAGTAAGTCCCAGCAGCAATCAGAAAGTGAATACATAATGAGGAACAAGAGATGGGTCAGCATCGTGTTGCCTGCATAGACATATTGTACAATGTCCTTCTTGAAAGAGGGGGTTACTGTTTCAGGCATTAGTATGTATATGCTATGGACACTCAGGGTTTTGTGGACATTATTTACAGAATGCTTTTGACCGCTCCTTATTGACCCTTTATACCCTTATTCTTTGGGGTACACTATATATAGGAGTAACATGGAACCACCTCCAGTGCTACCCCCCACCCCTTCTCCTCATGTGGTCTTCCTGTATCCCCATCTCTTTTCAGTTTTATCCAACTTCCCTCTCTTTTCTGAGCTCTACCTGTGGGCAAGGCCCCTCGCCCTGCATGTGGGGGTACCTTTTCGGAATGGACGCATTCACCAATGCCCAGGATCAGGCGGGGACTGTAGTCATGTGAGAATTCAACATTGAGGCAATTCCCCAACTTAGAGATTAGCTGTGTCACTGTGTGCAGTAATGTAGTGCCCCCATACTATAGGCTTGCTTTCTAGCAGGGTTTTTGGCTAGGAGAGGTAAATTTAGTCAGGCCTGACTGTAATGTGCAGGCCTGATTGTTTTGATCTGGGCTGGGAGGAGAAGCTCAGGGAAGATTGGGTGACTCGGAGTCAGCCCAATCTGGGAGGAGTAGAGTCGGGTGGAAGTCTGGAGATGTAGCAGAGGCACTGTGGTGAAGGCCCCTACCCCCAGTCTGGGGAGGGTGACCTTGGGGCCTGGGAGTTTGGGTGCAGCCAGGAAGGAGAGCGATTCCTGGAGCTGCACAGGAGGAACAGGAGAACAGCGGAGGTGCTACAGGAGGAGTGAGAGACTTTAAAGTATCCACTGGTATAGTGAGTGACGGTCCCTGGGACTGAAGGAGAAAGTGCTGGAGCAGGCTGGGAGAGGAATGGTGGACAGTCTGTGGGAGCCTTGGGAGTCAAGGGAAAGGAGAGTCACTACCAGAGAGCAGGTCGATGGGACCTGGAGAAGATGGGCTGGGAGTTGTAGTCCGCCAAAGGCCCGGTTAGCACTAAAGTACTTTGTTGCACATTCAGGGGCCCGTGATCCCTGGCCTGTAATGGGTGTTCCTGAGGTCCCGCTGAAACAAGGTAGGCCTTACCATGTATACACAAATATAACCGCACTACTAATCTCTTAAAGTAATAAAGCTGGTAATAAAATAGAAGGATTGCTGCCCGGCACTTAAATAGTATCCCAAGTACTACAAACAGACATAAGTATAAAAATAGTGAAGAAAGAAATTGCATTTTCAAGGTTAATAAGAGTACAAGCGAATATGGGGAAGACCCCATATATATCTAGGCGGACTTTACAGGCACACACAAGTCCAATAGGATTTGTAAAATATAAAATATTCATTGTGTCATTTAAATTACAAAGGTATACTAAATTATAAAAGAATATCCATAGATCATAGAGCATATGGGTGCCCCCAAAGAAAAAGAGGAACCCTGACAGCAGAGTCTGCAAGATCATTACACACTACATTATGCCAAGAAATAATACATAATACTAAAACTGTATGCATAAAGGCAGAGCATGGGTAGTCAACGCGTTTTGCAATAAGCTTCCTCTGAACTATTCTCTTGCAGACTATAAGCAGAAAATATACATATTTAGATATATTTCAATATTACAGACTTCTCAAAATTACATACATTGTCATATTAATCTCTATTACATATACATAATATGTGCTTACTTGTGGTAACCAAAGTTCCAAAAAGGGGGGGGGGGGTGAATATTGAATCAGGGGGGCGGACACAGGGGATGTATATTGAGTTGGGCACTAGGCTGGTATATCTAGGTATAAGAATAGTAATTCAACAAACATTTACTACTATTCTTATACCTTTCCTTATTACTGGTATCTGCCCATCAGCATATTTTATATATTTAGTCATATGTTATACTATAAGTTGTGAATTGTGTTTATATTTTTACACATTTTGTAATAGCAGCTTCTTACGGCTTCTGACGTAAGTGTTTGTTAAAATCTGTCCTATTGATCGTCTTTTTATCTAATAATCTGGCCCTGTTTTTAAAAAAAAAATATTTTAAACTAATTTCCTTAGTGCTTCTTATTACCTTATACCTGATCTGGTACCCGGGATAGCTTGCCCCATTTCCTTTTTGATATATTTTTCCTTTTTTATTATTATGTGAGCGTACAGAAGTATAATCTAGTCTCCAACAAAATGGCGCCCGCATGCTATGCCTGTATTTGTTATGAAGGCTGCATCCGGGCACGCACTAG
Source organism: Glandirana rugosa (assembly GCA_018402905.1). NCBI lineage: Eukaryota > Metazoa > Chordata > Amphibia > Anura > Ranidae > Glandirana > Glandirana rugosa. The sequence goes on along the minus strand of BLSH010353264.1, from coordinate 790,542 downwards.
CCACCACTGGAGGTATAGGTGAGTCCGCGTTCCTCCTGGAGGCGAGCGGACCCGCCCTCTGTGGTGCCTGTATCCTTGCGCTTAGGTGCAATGGTGGTCGCGGCTTCAAAGTAGTGGCCGACGGGATTTATTATATAAATGAATGAATGTCACATAGTACACACCCCTTGATAAAGTCACATGACTAGTGACGAAACGCGTCAGTTAGGAGCCTTGTGATGTTCTGGTAGTGTGTTCTCTCTGCACGAAGCAGCAGCTGTGAGCACCCTGCTACATTGTTACCATTGAGATTTATATCAGATGCAATACCCGAGTGTACCGGTGGTAGTACACAGTGCCATGTGAGTGTTTTTAAACCCTTTTTTATATAAAAATGTATGCTGTAAACGATTCAGCGCTATGTGAGGTTTTCTCTGTTTTATATGCCATACGGATACAGGATTGTGCCCCAGTGGGGACTGCGCGACCTGACCCAAGTTGAAGGTGAGCGCAGTATATTGCTTGGTGGTGGTGTGTGCCTGCACCCTGAAGCACTTTATATTTGCAGAAAGGACACTTATTTGGACTCTTTGTTGGATTGCAGTGATCGTGCACTACTATTGATCCTTGTAGGAGTTACATCACTGAGCTAATCTTATTAGCACTCTATGAACACTATTCACTTCGATATTTATTTTACACTGGTTTCATTGTTAAAAGCTTTTGCTATGCAATCTTCATGATTGTGCATGACAGTCTCACTATAAGGTGATATTATTCACTATATGTGTGTATTTGATTTGTTTTATATATCTACCTATGATACAATAGTTGATTGGTATTTGCACTTTAGCCACTAGGGGGCACTGTATGAAGACTTGATTTTATCACAGATTCATTTATTTGTTATATATATTTTATTTGATCAGTTATTTTATATATTTGCCCTGTTTGCATATGATTGCGCCTCACTATTTTTATACTTAGGCCTCACCACGTGCTAACCACAGTGAAGAGAAGGGTATAGAGAAGCCTGATACATTTCCCTTCAGGCTGGAAACTAAGTTCTGAGCTTGTCTCCGGATGTGTGATATATGGTGCGATTGAGGTCAGCTATCAGGTGAACCACTACTACAAGCCACTCTCAAGGGAACATATGGCTACAGTAATAACAGTTCAGAGTTCTCTGAAAAGTGCTGTCACTTCACACTTTAACGTGATGTATGTTGCATTTAGGAGGGACACTGATGAGCCCTTATCTTCTCCACCAGTCCAGTGTACCTCTGTCACCTCACTCCCGTACTGTGTGGTCAGGCTATGGGTCTCTGCAACGCGGGTTCAGTCCTGTTTGCTGCAGGAGACCGACTGCTGGGGAGGGAGCTAGATTACTGACCCCCTTGCTACAGGAGAAGCCTCCACCATGCCATGTACCATACTTTCTGACCGGCTGCAATATACATTGCACTAGTACATAACTACATTACTCCTCCTGCTTGACTTGCTGATTAGACCTTTTGTAGTGGTTTTACTTCATACACCATATGCTTTACTGACCCTAGCTCTTTCATTCACTGAAACCATCATGCACCCCTTTAAAGAACTTCAGACCGGGCTAGAATACTTTATGCAACTTTTACTGAAGTGTTTGGCAATGCCATATCCCCTAACTATCTCAATGTGGCTGTCCAGGCATACCTCCATAAGGTAGTAGTCCATTTTGGTGTTCTCCAGGAATTGGTACATCTCTGGACTCCCGCTGCTTCTGACAGACTACAAGGCGCAGCATTTCTCCTCCACATCAATAACATCATTCCCTGTTTTGAACGAGCCGACTCTTAGAACCCGGCCTTCCCCCTTATTTATGTTATAGGCAGGTAGGCTGGGTCCAAAATAACATTAACCTCTTCATCAGCCTGGGCCTGCCAACTGCTTGTAAGCAACCTGCCTACATATCCCTTTCCATAATCCTGTTTACTATCTCACTATGTTACCTGACCATTCACGGAACCTCATACCTCTATAAGTCACCTTGGCTCTGCTGACATGGCTGGGCTCAGCTTCCACTGGACCCATTACTCGGCTTTAACTTTTATCTCTCCTCTAGCCTGGCTGAGTGTCTTACAAGCTCCCTCATTTAGGTTGTCAGTGCGTCAGGAGGCTTGAGTCCTGACATGCCAGACACGAGTGCCTTAACCACTTCAATACCAGACACTTATAACCATACCCGCCCTTCCCCCCATTCACAGACCATAACTTCACCAATTCCGTGAACACAGACCGTACAGTCCTGAGTTCGGAGGACTGCATGACTGTTGGATTTACTCCCTCGAACATTCTGTGAGTCGGTCCGATCTCCTCTCTATTTTCAATTTCGGCT
>BLSH010353264.1:762723-777360 GCA_018402905.1 Glandirana rugosa | reverse complement strand
CTATGAGTCTCCTCCTCGTCGAAGTCGGACACGACGAACATCGTCGGGGCAAGGAGGAGACGTAGACAGTAATAGGTAGTTCATGACCGACCGACCTCTACTCTTCTCGTCCGACGGTACGTCAGTGTCACTATGAGTCTCCTCCTCGCCGAAGTCGGACACGACGAACATCGGCGCGGCGGCGAGGAGGAGACGTAGACAATTCAGTTCACGGCAGGACGTACAGAAGAGAGAGGTCAGAGAATCGTAGGGTGGGGAGAGGAGGATGTAGACGAGGGAGGCGGATGCAGGACGGCACTTGACTTAACAGATGCAGAGGAGGAGCGGCGGCGCGGCTACAAGCAGCACAGGCTGAAGCCGCTCCTCCTCTGAGTATCACTGTGACTGCATGGCAGCCTGCTCTTCTCATCTCCAGCCAGCCAGTACTTGATGGATAATGACAGATGCAGAGGAGGAACGGGGCTGCTACAAGCAGCACAGGCTGAAGCTGCTCCTCCTCTGAGTATCACTGCACGGAGGCCCAGCTCTTGTCATCCAACCAGCGTGACCCCTGCTCAATCTGCCCGCCGGGGATCAGTCCTATAAAAGCAGGGACAAAAACGGGGACAAACAGGGGGCGGGGACAAAGAGAGCAATGCGGGGACTGTCCCCGGAAAACGGGGACGTCTGGTCAGCTTATCCTAGGGTGGGTCTAAGTGAGGCCTAGTCATCACTGCTCCTCTCCACCATCGCAGATTCAAACCCCCTCACAAACTCTCTTCTCCCCCCTGATGCAGTAGCTCTGAGCTCAGCATTTGAGAGCTCCCTCCAAATGCTCCCTCCCTACAGCAAGGGCTGTATTCAACTTTAGTCAGAGTTTGCCTTTATCTACAGATGCTCTTTATCTGCATAGGCAGTTTTGTGGTAAAGGTGAACTATCCCTTTAGCCCCGGTTCACACTAGAGTGATGCAAATCCACTGTGGGATCCCGCATCGCACCCGACTCGCACGTCAGTTCACACTGCCCTATGCAAACTGAGGGGAGTGTCAATACATTGTTAACGACACCCCCTTTTCAGCTCACATATCGCAGTGCGATCTGACAGTTCGGACATGAATCAGATCGCATGGGTGTGAACACTCATGCGATCCGATTTTGGTGCAGACGCAAGAAAGGGTCCTGTGCGTTTTGAGTCCGAATGTGATCTGTCTGTATGGCTGAAATTGCATCACATGGACATCGCATGGGATTTGCACTTGCGGTGCGGTGTGAATCACATGCAATATAGCACAGCGCGCCTGTGTGAACCGGGGCTGAAGCAAAGATAAAGCTGTGATTAAACCCAAAACCAAAAGTGTTATATTTTGCAGCTTACCAATCATTAGATGTGGTGGCTGTATTCGTTTTCTTTTTTTCAGCTTTTTTCCTTGCTGTTTTCACCTGGTGATCTGGCCAGTAACACACCTCCTGTATTAGAAAGCTTCCACTCTGGATGAAGGAGAACAGGGGGCACATTTGGAAAGCAGCATTGTTGATCTTGGCAGAGGAGAGTGTTAGATGTACTAGCAGATTTAAATACACTAACAAATTGATGCTGAACTCCAGCTAATACTTTATTCACAATAGAGGTGGGTGGCCATAGCTTGGATGTCCTGTTTGGTCAGGAGATCTACCATAAGCTCCCCTAGGGTGCCCTCTGCATGGCTATCCAGCCCCTGTGACAGCCTGGAGCCAGGCTGAGATTCTGCTCATGGGAGTGCTGGAGACAAGGTGTGTGACGCTGCCCCGGGGTCCACTGCTGTAGGTACCACCGTCTGTAGTGGCAGTGGGGCCGGCACAGTTAGTGGTGCGGGGCAGCGCCATCTTGGAGGAGGCCACAGGTGAGGAAGCGGAATGCTGGCGGAGGAAATAATGAGCAAATTTGGCACCCCCCGTGACCCCAGCTAGCGGTGGGTGCTTCTGGTCTCCCGGCATGAGAGGAAAGATGAGCGGTGCGGTATAGTTGCCTGTGCCCGGACCCGACCCATACAGAGCTCCAGAAAGAGCATCCTCACGCCGCCATTGCTAAGCCACACCCCAGCTAATACTTTAGCAGGGGTGTGGCTTACAGAAAGTTACAGAAAGCAGTTTTTTCCTTTTGGGATAAAGGTTTTACATAAATAAATAAATATTGATCACTGTAAGCACCCCTGTCAGTGGTATATGGTTTGTCTCAGCCTTGTAACTGCTACATCTGCAGGACTGCTTGCTCTTTTGAAAAACAACAGATTTGATGGCTGGCTCACCAGGTTAATATAAATAAATAAATGTTGACTTTTGCAGTTAATACCGCTTTAAAGTAGAACGAAAGGCAAAACTTTTTTTTCTAGTTTTGGATGAAAGTATAAGAAAATCCCAAATTTTGGGTTGATTCCAGAATGTCAGAATAGTAAAAGAGGAAGTGAAGGGAAATCTTCCAAATGGGACATAGATGGCAAAAAACTGACGGGGGTTATAACCTTATAACCATCCCTTACTCGATCAAAAATAAATAAAAAAAAAAGGTTTTGCCTTTAGTTCTACTTAACACATCCTCTGCAGGGAACTAACGTAAAACTTCAGGAGAGATTTTTATTACATACTTACATTGGCCCAGTTTGGCACAATATAGCTATGCAAATCTTGTACCTGATGGCCTGCTTGGAAAGCTCAAACACACTGTAGTAGGTGGCACTACTACAGTGATGGCCATGGACTTCCGAGCCCTGCTGGGTTTCTGTGTGAGTGGCTCCCCACCTGCACACTGACCACTCGCTCAACACTGCCACCATTAATAGAATGCTATGTACAGTATTTCTACGAGCACTAGGCGTTCTTTGATTGGACAAGATGAAGAGGTGCACAGTGTCACGATCTCCATCACATCCAATCAAAGAGCACCTTGTCTTCACAAGACATTCTATGAAGGGCTACATTACTGGCCATGATCCCCTGTGATCAGTGTGCAGTAAGCCACTCACACTGGACCTGGAAGATTGTGACTGTCACAATCTGACTATTACAGTTATTGTAAGCTTCATGTTGTGGGGGTGCTTTTCTTCAGTAGGGACGTGAAAGCTGGTCAGAGTTGATGGCAAGATGGATAGAGCCAAATACAGGGCAATCTTAGAAGAAAACCTGTTCTAGTCTGCAAAAGACTTGAGACTGGGGTGAAGGTTCACCTTCCAGCAGGACAATGACCCTAAACACGCAGCCAGAGCTACAATGGAATGGTTTAGATTAGGGGTCTCCAAACTGCGGCCCGAAGGCCAAATGTGGCCCTTTGCTAGCCTTTATCTGGCCCTTGGGGCACTATTCCTTCCAATGATATGAGGCATTATTCCTCCCAATAACACCAACAATGGAGCAACATTTCTTCCACTGATAACAATGATGGGGTACTAATCCTCCTACTAAACCAATGATGAGGCACTACTCCGTTTCCTTCTACTGACCGCCCACACTGAGGCCATGTTTACTCTCAATGATGCTAGGCTCAGGACATTTTCTACCCCCACTGACCACAACCCGGCCCCCCCCTAAAGTCTGAAGGACAGTAAACTGGCCCTTTGTTTGAAAAGTTTGGAGACCCCTGGTTTAGATCAAAGTATATTCATGTGTTAGAATGACCCAGTCAAAGTCCAGACCTAAATCCATTTGAGAATCTGTGGCAAGGCTTGAAAATCTGAGCTGTTTTGCAATGAAGAATGGGCAAAAATGTCACTCTCTAGATGTGCAAAGCTGGTAGAGACATCCCCAAAAAGACTTGCAGCTGTAAATGCACGAAAGGTGGTTATACAAAGTATTGACTTTGGAGGGCTGAATACAAATGCACGCCAAACTTTTCACATATTTATTTGTAAAAAAAATGTAAAAACTTTTATCATTTTCCTTCTACTTCACAATTATGTGCCACTTTGTGTTGGTCTCTCTCATAAAATCCCAATAAAATACATTTACGTGTTTGGTTGTAACATGACAAAATGTGGAACATTTCAATAGGGTATGGATACTGTTTCAAGGCACTGTACATTGGTCCAAGCTGGACAAATGTAAGTATATGATAAAGACCATTCCTGGAATTCACCTTTAAACATATCTGTTATCTTACTGCATTAAATAATTATTGCAAGTAGGAATTCAATTCAGCCCTTCAGCTGAGTATTGATGAGTCGGGGGGGAGCCTGGGACCCCTCGTTTAGATACTCTAATTTTTGATTAAGGCAGGCCATAGACAATGCAAATTTCTTTTCTGCAGCCACGGGTTGCAGGAATGAAATTTGCACAATTCTCCCATTAACAGAGACAGTGCTGACAGGGGAATCCCTCCTGGCGAGCAATTGTCTGCTCTCGGCGAGGGGCGGGCAGGGGAAGCCAACCCTGCTTGGAGAAAACAGTGATTAGCGGCTATAGCATCTGCTAGCGATGATCGCAAGAGAATTCAGCAGGCTGGTTGTACCCAAACTGACCGATCGATCAGCTTGGTACATTCAGCCTGCCCATTAACAGTTAATCTCATCGGGTTCCTGCTGTACCGTGTATGGCCAGCCTAAAGGTAAGCACCTAGATGAGCTCTCAAATACCTTTGGTAGCCTTCAGCCCTGCGGCTATGTCTGTTTTTCTGGGCCGTTGTGATCGTATACAGGAACATATTAGAAACTACATTCTGTCTTATGCAAATTCATGATGGCCAGTGAGGCAGTCTATTATATTGATGGATCAATAGGAAAGCGTGGGAGGTAGGTGGAAGTGAGTAACCTTCGAAAACTACTATATGTGCACAAACATACACAAAGACATCAGCGCATGAAACAACACAAGTCCCAAAGGAAAGACTATATCCTTTTCAAAGTTAAAGGAAAAGTTCACCTTCAGAACGTGTAACATGTTCCAGCTCCTGCTGCCTCCCTCCTGATACCCCTTCCTCTGTGACAGTGGGCAGGGTTTCTTCTCCCTGCACGCGTTGCCACTTTTCAGAAAGACACCCACACAGCTGCATCAGTCATTCACAATTTTCTGTGAATTAACAAACTACAAGCACCGCCTGCCACTGTGACAGATGGACTTGTAGTTTTAATGGGCTGCGAGGACTCCGATGAGCGCTTTTGTAGTCCACCGACATATCCTCCAGCTTACAAACAGAAAGCACATATAGAGGTATGGGCAGAAAGCCACAGGACATGACTGCAAGAGCCCATATTGCACCCATGATCCACAGCTGCAATGTTTTCCAGGCTCCTACTGAAAAAAAAACAAAAACACTTTTTTCTGCAAAAATATGTCCATTTATTTTTTTCATACAGGTGGACTTTAAAGCCAAACTACATTGCATCTGAGCACCACAAACCAAAAATGCTATTTAATTAATTTATAGTATTCAAAGAAATCTTCCCCATCCATCCATATCTCCATGCTTTATTTTCTTCACGGAATCCCTCTGCCCTTAGCTCCTGCATGAAAGCAGGAGAATGTGCTTAGCTGAGAAAGCCCCTCCACCCCCAAGACTCCTGGGATGTATGACATCATTTGCCTAGTCATGGAAAACAGGAAGTAACTGAAGAAGTATAAAAAAAGGTTAACACATACGATATACTGTACTTTCCTATCTATTTACTAATGGTAGCAGCATAAGGATTAAGAATAATAAAGTTTGATTGAGAGAGTGACGTTTCACTTTAACCACTGATCAGGTGCAGGCTAAAAGGACACTTCAATACTCTGATACTGGCTGCTTCTCCTCAACATATCAAAATAAAAATAGAAGAAACAAGGAGGGTGCAACTAAGTACAATGTTCAATCAATATTCAATATAAAAGCATAAAAATGGTCACTCAGATGATTGCAGGCAAAGCAAGATACATGAAGATCATCAGCAGGGCATCACTGAACCAAAAACTTTCAGCGCAGAGACCACTGTGCAGGGAAACAGGAAGATCACCTCTGGCAGAATGCCTCTCCCAATTGCTATACTCCTGTGTGGGCTCCAGGACTTCCTGTCCCCGGTCCCTAGACTCTATCAAACCCTGTGAACCCCATGGCTCCTAGTGCTTTCTAGACGTTCTGCTACCTAGTGACTTGAGTGCTCCCTGTGGGCCTTGCTGTCTCTTTGTGCACCACCATGTCTCCAAGTGTTCCCCTATATCTCCAGGGCACTTCTGTTCACCTCCGTGTATCCTTGTATTTCCAGTGTGCCTCTGAGCAACACTGTGTCTCCAAGTGCCACCTAGGTGTCTCCATCATACCTGTGCACCACCATGTCTCCATGCATGTGAACCCCAGTGTCTCCAGGGCACTTATGTGTACCTCCATGTCTCTCGGGCAGTTATGTGTACCCCCGTGTCTCCAGGGCACTTATGTGTACCTCCATGTCTCTCGGGCAGTTATGTGTACCCCCGTGTCTCCAGGGCACTTATGTGCACCTCCGTGTCTCCAGGTGCATCCTTGTGTTTCCAGTGTGCCTCTGAGTACCCCCATGCCTCCAAGTGCCCCAAGATGTCTCCAGCATAGCTCTGTGCACCACCATGTTTGCATGGCACCCTGTGTCTTCAGTGAGCCCCTGTGCACTTCTGTGACTTCTGGGTCTTTACACAACCAATGGTTCACTATGCATTTGTCTGTCCTGCTATGTTCATCCACCAGTACCCTTGCTGCCTTTATCCTCATGTACGCTCTTGCAATCTCCTGATGTGTCCCTCTCTCAGTGGATACAGACTCCCGTAACATAGTCTCTTCTTCAGACCAGCTTCAAATAGATGCTAATAGGATTTATTGGAACTAAAAACAAGCAAAAGTGTGTTCTCAGTAATGACCTCCCAGTCATTACTGAGAGGCCTGCTTCTCCTGTGACTCTTAGGGCAAATTGTAAAGGCCCGTAATCCAGACCAGAATGCTTACAACTGAGGCTTCTGTCAGGTGTTTTCTCTAAAGAGAGTTTTGGGAGGGCAGCTGTGGTTATAATCTTCAATATAATATTTTGCAATTAATATACATTGTAGACCTACTGTACATTTTATTGCTATCATGTTCCCAATAATTTTCATAATCCTCATAGGCTCTACATTTTTATTCACCTTATGCCTATTTTTTATTATTACCATAGGCCCCACATTAAATACAACTTAGGCCTTTTTTTTATAACCACATTTTATTTTCACCTTATAACAGCAATTTATAATTGTCATAGGCCCCACATTTTATATCCACCTTAGACCGACAATATAATCTTACCATAGGCCCCATATTTATTCACCTTGGAGCTACATTTTAGATGAGGGACACCTCTAGCATGTACCAAAAACATTTTTTTACATTGAAATATCCCTATTCTCCAAAAATAATCCATGCTACTTAACCACTTCAGCCCCGGAAGGATTTCCCCCTTTAGGACCAGAGCCCTTTTTGCGATTCGGCACTGCGTCGCTTTAACTGAAAATTGCGTGGTCATACGACGTACCCAAACTAAATTTGCGTCCTTTTTTTCCCACAAATAGAACTTTCTTTTGGTGGTATTTGATCACCGCTGCATCATTTCTGATCGCCGCTATAAACAAAAGAAGAGCGACAATTTTGCAAAAAAACCCAAATTTCTTACTTTTTGCTAAAATACAAATCCAAAAAAAAAATATAAAAAAACATTTTTTTCATCGGTTTTGGCCGATTTATATTCTTCCTCATATTTGTGATAAAAAAAATCGCAATCGGCGTTTATTGATTGGTTTGCGCAAAAGTGGTCGCGTTTACAGACGATGAGAATTAATTTCTGGGGTTTTTATTTATTTTTTTATTTTTTACTAGTAATGGCGGCGATCTGCGATTTTTAGCGGTACTGCGATATTAGGGCGGACATGTCGGAACATTTTGACACTTTTTTGGGACCATTGGCATTTATACAGCGATCAGTGCTATAAAAATGCACTGATTACTGTGTAAATGCCATTGGCAGTGAAGGGGTTAACCTGCAGGGGGCGCTCTAAGGGTTAACAGTGTTCCCTGGGCGTGTTCTAACTGTATTTGGGCTGCCCTAGCAGGGGAAGGGAAGTGATCACAGCTTCCATGTAGAGGAAGGCTGTGATCACAGTCCTTCCCCCCTCACAGAACAGAGGTCCGTGTTTACTTACACGGACCTCCGTTCTTTCACTCCGGGGGGTGGGCATTGCGGGTGGCCGGCGGAGATCGAATCTGCCGCACCCGCTCCCTGGCCCTCCCCGGACACAGTGAGCTCGCGGGCGCGCCTCCGGCGGCGCGCGTGCGCTCACTGTGCGCGATCTCGCAGCCGCCGCTAGATGACGGCGTTTTGCGCAGGAGAGCCACTCTGTCGCCGTCAGATGCCGATCGGCGGTCGGCAAGTGGTTAAAGAGTAACTCCACTTTTGTTGAGAAAGAAAACATTCCCATCTGGATGATCGATGTATGTACATTGCAGGGATTTTAACAAACTTTGTTGCAGATTTCTACCTTTCCTTATTCTGATGGAAAGCTGTTTGTTTGTCTGTGTACATGTGCTCAGTGAATCTACTGCGCTTGGTTTTATAATCATCAATCAGCTGCTGCACCTGTAGGACTCCAATGAGAAAAATTGCAGTGTCTACATCACTTTAGACGTGATTTCCCCTTGAAAGTATACAGTATCTCACAAAAGTGAGTACACCCCTCACATTTTTGTAAATATTTTATTATATCTTTTCATGTGACAACACTGAAGAAATTACACTTTGCTACAATGTAAAGTAGTGAGTGTACAGCTTGTATAACAGTGTCAATTTGCTGTCCCCTCAAAACAACTCAGCACACAGCCATTAATGTCTAAACCACTGGCAACAAAAGTGAGTACACCCCTAAGTGAAAATGTCCAAACTGGGCCCAATTAGCCATTTTCCCTCCCCGGTGTCAGGTGACTCGTTAGTGTTGCAAGGTCTCTGCTGTGAATGAAGAGCAGGTGTGTTAAATTTGGCGTTATCACTCTCACTCTCTCATACTGGTCACTGGAAGTTCAACATGGCACCTCATGGCAAAGAACACTCTGAGGATCTGAAAAAAAGAATTGCTGCTCTACATAAAGATGGCCTAGGCTATAAGAAGATTGTCAAGGTCCTGAAGCTAAGTTGCAGCATGGTGGTCAAGACCATACAGCTGTTTAACAGGACAGGTTCCACTCAGAACAGGCCTCGCCATGGTCGACCTAAGAAGTTGAGTGCACGTGCTCAGCATCATATCCAGAGGTTGTCTTTGGGAAATAGACGTATGAGTGCTGCCAGCATTGCTGCAGAGGTTGAAGGGGTGTGGGGGGTCAGCCTGTCAGTGCTCAATTGGTCTGCATGGCTGCCGTACCAGAAGAAAGCCTCTTCTAAAGATGATGCATAAGAAAGCCTGCAAACAGTTTGCTGACGACAAGCAGACTAAGGACATGGATTACTGGAACCGTGTCCTGTGGTATAATAAGACCAAGATAAACTTATTTGGTTCAGATGGTGTCAAGCGTGTCTGGCGGCAACCAGGTGAGGAGTACAAGCAAAGCATGATCCCCTCCCTTCGGAGACTGGGCCACAGGGCAGTATTCCAACATAACGACCCCGAACACACCCCCAAGATGACCACAGCCTTGTTAAAGAGCATGTCTCCAGACCTAAACCCTACTGAGCATCTGTGGAGCATCCTCAAATGGAAGGAAACCTCCCCCAGCTCTGTGATGTCATCATGGAGGAGTGGAAGAGGACTCCAGTGGCAACCTGTGAAGCTCTGGTGAACTCCATGCCCAAGAGGGTTAAAGCGGTTGTCTACCCACCCAAAAAAAAAAAAACTGCCATGGAAAGGCATAATGAGCTAGTATGCACTGCATACTAGCTCATTATGAAATACTTACCTCAGGACGAAGCTCCCGCAGGGCTGCCCATTGCTTGCAGAGGGAGCGGACATCTTCCCTGTGGGGTCTCTTTCAGGTTCGCGGCTCTGGTGCTGTGAGTGGCCAGAGCCGCGAGACGTCACTCCCGCGCGGGAGCCTATCTTTCCGGCAAGGTCCGGCGCTGTGCGCCAGGCCTTCTCCGGCACATTAATGCGCATGCGCCGTGACGTCAGTGGCTGCATGCAAATGGAATATCTCCTAAACTGTACAGGTTTAGGAGATATTCATTTTACCTACAGGTAAGCCTTATTATAGGCTTACCTGTAGGTAAAAATGTGTTTTTAGGATAGACAACGCTTTAAGGCAGTACTGGAAAATAATGGTGGCCACACAAAATATTGACACTTTGGGCCCAATTTGGACATTTTCACTTAGGGGTGTACTCACTTTTGTTGCCAGCGGTTTAGACATTAATGGCTGTGTGTTGAGTTATTTTGAGGGGACAGCAAATTTACACTGTTATACAAGCTGTACACTCGCTACTTTACATTGTAACAAAGTGTCATTTCTTCAGTGTTGTCAGATGAAAAGATATAATAAAATATTTACAAAAATGTGAGATACTGTATCACCAGAAATGAGACACCACCAAACTTTACTGTGCAGTTCTGCAAAGAAGAGTGGGCAAATATTGCAAAGCCTAGATGTGCAAAGTTAGTAGAGACATATCCCAACAAACAGCAAAAGGTGGTTTAACAAAATACTGACACAAAGGGGTGATCCTTTTCCCAACTTAGTAATTCTGCTCTTGAATTTTTTTTATTTTTGTCTGACATATTGGTGTTATATCTTTCACTTGGATGTTATAAGTTTCAAGAGTATATACAGCTGCATAAAACAAAAATGGTGTCTGTCTTCATTTCAGGCTGCAAAGCAATAACATGTTATTTATTTTAAAGGGGGGTGATTCTTATACCCACTGTAGGTTTTGTTTTTAACCACTTGCCCACCGCCTCGCATAGAAAGACGGTGGCAAGTTGGCCCCGCTGCGCAGATCGCAGTCTATAAATGGCGATCTGCGCAGTTGCCGGCGGGCGTGTGCCACCGCCGGCTTGCTCTCATGCCCGCTGCGCGCTCCGCGTGCGTGGCCGCGGGTCGGGTGGACTCGATGTCCACCTGCAACTCGTGATCACCTAGTACAGCAAAAAAGCAGGGAAACGCCGATGTAAACACGGCAGTTCCCCGCTCTGTCAGGCGGCATGACAGAGATCTACTAATCCCTGTCACCGTGATCAGTTAGATCTGTCATGCCCCTGCCAGCCCAGCCCCCACACAGTTAGATCACATCTAGGGAACACAGTTAACCCCTTGATTTCGCCCTGCAGGTTAGCCCCTTCACTGCCAGTGACATTTATACAGTAATCAGTGGCTATTTTTAGCTCTGATCGCTGTATAAATGTCAATGGTCCCAAAAAAAAAAAGTGTCAAAAATGTCCGATATGTCTGCCGCAATATCACAGTCCCGATAAAAATCTCAGCTCGCTGCCATTACTAGTAAAAAAAAAAAAATGTTTTGCGTAAACCAATCAATATACGCCTATTGCCATTTTTTTTTACCACAACTATGTAGAAGAATACATTTTGGCCTAAACGGCTGAATAAATTTGTTTTTTTATATTTTTTTTGGATATGTATTATAGCAAAAACCAAGATACAGTACATTGGGGTTTTTCAAAATTGTCGCTCTTTTTTTGTTTATAGTGCAAAAAATAAAAACTGCAGAGGTGATCAAATACCACCAAAAGAAAGCTCTATTTGTGGGAAAAAAAGGACATCAATTTTGTTTGGGTACAGTATTACACGACCGCGCAATTGTCAGTTAAAGCGACGCGGTGCCAAATCACAAAAAGTGCTATAGTCAGAAAGGGGGTAAATCCTCCCGGGGCTGTAGTGGTTAACAATTGAAAAAAAGAAAGCATGTCTCTGATGTCCATGACAACCACATGTTAAAGTGTATCTAAACGCAATAAATTGCGAAAGTAAACCTCAACTATGTACAGCAAACTTACCAGTCCTCAAATGAGGTGGTTGCATTTTTTTCAGTTGGTAATCCTGCCACTAGCATACACCCTATTCTAGGATTCACTCACTGTATCTATGGAGGAATGGCATTGTCACCTTAGGACAGAATATATTTTAGGACAATAGAAGCTTACAGAACTATTAACACTAATTGATCTATAGCTTCAGAGTACATAGGGGTCAAAGCAGCACTCGATTTCCATCAGGATCAACAACATTTTGCACTCATTGAACAGATATAATAAAATACTTGTAATTGTATATTAAAAATATAACAAAAGGGAGCAATTAAGAGACGATCATTGTTATATTTCTACTTTAATTGTACTGGAGATATGATGTCTGGAATCTTATTGCTTTTTATGGACAATACCTCCACCTTCCCTTCAGTTATACGACTCTTTGTCATTATAGAACCTTCATTGGGTGGCTGTTATTGGTATTGCATGTTGTTTTCATCCTCCGGAAAAGTGCTCATTGGGTGTGATTCCAGACACCTGGACTGGGGGCCTCCATTGTAGGAAGTGCACCTGTGTGTCCGCACACCTGTAACAATATACATAAACAATGTGTCACATAAGTTCCATTCTCCCTAAATGACCTCGGTACCTTTAACGAAATGTCAACTTGTTTATCAAGTCTAGAGTGCATGGCTGAAATATTTGGCCCTCTCCCTATGGAAAAGGTTATATATTTTCCCACTGCAATAAATAATGATTCTATTATACTAAAATCTTTTGTGGTCATTGAAAACAATTAAACATGTAGAAGTACAGATCTCCGGTCTATGTTAGTAACAGTTTAACAAAGTCATATATTATTTCAGCCATACTTCTGTGGCTTAAAATAAAATAAGGCAAAAAAAAAAAAGAAGGTCCCCATTGTGACCAATCAGGTTCATTGATTTATTTAAATGATTTAAAATGCATTTATTTAAAAGATGGCATTTGGTTGGTCCTTATCGGCAACTTCTCAAGTTGGCTATGCACTAGTGCAGTGGTTCTCAACCCTGTCCTCAAGTACCCCCAACAGTCCATGTTTTGGGAATTTCTCTTAGATAAAATAGCTGTCCAAATTACCAAGCCATTGACTCTGATTTAAAGCACCTGTGCAAGATAAAGGAAACCCTGAAAACATGGCCTGTTGGGGGTATTTGAGGACAGGGTTGAGAACCACTGCACTAGTAGACTCTTGTTTGAAAATGTTTGTTTTAAGAATACAAAAAATTGTTAAGGAACAGGATGAAATATTTTTCTTGAACCAACAAATTTTCAACAGTGAATGTAGCTTTTGTTCAGGGATGTCAAATCACTCCAAAATTAAAAGGTAATGTGGTACTAAACCAAAAAATAAAACACAAAAAAAGTATTTATTGGAGCTCATCAATCCTTAGATGTGTTGGCTGCATTAATTTTTTAAGCTTTTTTCCTTGATTTTCACCAGGTGATCTGGCCAGCAGCACACTTCTTGTATCAAGCCCTGTACTAGGGTTGCCACATCATCACTTTAATCCAGGACACATATGAATTACACAGATTCTGAGGCTAATTTAAAGCAGATGACACACCAAGTGAGTTCAATTACCACCTTATTCAGCCACAGAACCTGTCTAATTCATATGTGTCCTGGATTAAAGGGATGATGTGGCAACCTTAGCCTGTACACACGATGCAAAGGTCGTACAACAACGGTCTTACAACAGCTTGTTGTACGATAATCCAACCACTAGTAGGTACGATTACAACAGCCAACATTCAACAGTCATACAACAGAAGTTGGCTGAGCAGACTAGAAAACTTTTGTTGTACAACAAACTGTTGTACGTAGGGTTGCCACCTCATCCCTTTAAAACCGAACACATATGAATTACACAGGTTGTTCTGAGGCTGATTGAATGCAGTTAAGGCACCAAGTGAGTTCAATTACCACCTTAATTAGCCACAGAACCTGTGTAATTCATATGTGTTCGGGTTTAAAGGGATGAGGTGGCAACTCTAGTTGTACGACTGTTGACTAGGGTTGCCACATCATCCCTTTAATCCAGGACACACATTAATTACACAGGGTCTGTGGCTGATTAAGGTGGTAATTAAACTCACTTGGTGCCTTATCTGAATTCACTTAGCCTTGGAACCTGTGTAATTCATATGTGTCCTGGATTAAAGGGATGATGTGGCAATCCTACTGTTGACTCGTGTGTACAGTAGTTGGTCAAAAAAATCTGTATGTGCAAAACACACATGCGCAGAAGTCAGGAACGCCAGGAAGTGTCTGTTCAAGTAAACCTACGTTCCAAATTCAAAAATCACATTCATCTGAACTTCCTCTTTAGACGCTCGTAACACGTCACTACATTCAGCTTTGTTGAACGACTACTTGACTCATGTCAGTATGCTAGACACAACCTTCAACAGATTTTGGGCAAAAGTTGAACGTGCAGTTGTATACGAGGCATTAGAGCCCGTTCACACATCGGCGACTTGCGCTCCTACTTGTGTCACCACAAGTTGCTTGACATCTTAAATCCCATTGAAACGAATGGGAGCCGTCTTAATGTACGCTACTGAAGTCCCTCCGACTTCCCTCCGACTTCAAAATAGGTTCATGTACTACTTCAAGGCAACTTCTATTCAACTTGTGCCCATAGAATTCAATGGAAGTTGCCTCCAAGTCGGATCCCTCATCTATATTGAAGCGGCTTTACAGTTTAAAAGAAAAT